>JAFMOC010000029.1:345000-590000 GCA_019802505.1 Corydoras sp. C115
TAATGCTCGGCCCACGCGCACCCCGTGCGTGGGGTCAGGTGGCCTGCAGCGTGAAGCGCGAGGGGGATCAGCAGGAGATGGTAATCAGGAGGCGGCACCGGGGTCAGAGACACGAGGGAACACTGCGGGCCTCTATTAGCACAGACGAACAGCGCGGAGGGAGAGGGAGCGCCGCTGAATGAGAATGAAGTCCAAAACCTGGATAATGTATGAAGAGTCATGCACAGTTTCACTCCGGGCTGAAAAAGTGGGTTTTGCTTTCAAGCCTTCGAAATATGTCCTTTAATCTGTTTTTGGCTTCGCTCGAGACATGCTCTCAGTGCCGTCTGAGGCTGCAAATGGCCTCGCTCGCTGATTCGGATTTCGATCAATCAGTGATGGATCAGGATGTGAAAAAAAAAAAAAAAAAAGTGAGCGTGCAAAAAATAAAAATATTTTAAAAAAATACCACGACCACAACCGGGAAAAGAAAAAAAACCCAGAAATGACGAATGATGACGTGAGTTACAGAGTTATGGTTCAGAACTCTGAATTCTGCCCCAGTTGGGTTGTCCTCATGTAGAGCCGCCCATGTGCATCCTGCATCATTCGTTCATTCATCCATTATCTTCTGCTTAATCCTCTATTAGGGTCGTGGGGGGGGTTCCCCATGCCCATCCAGGAGAGAACGTTTCGGGCGCTGGGCAGATACACCCAGGACAGGGGGGCAATCTATTGCTGGGCACATACTCACTCACACTTTGGGCAATTTGGAGCCTTCAGTTGACCTTGATCCATGTTTTTGGACTGTGGGAGGAAACCGGAGAACCCGGAGGAAACCCACACGGCCCCTCTCCTGCCATCGTCAGGATCACACGGAATCGCAGCTTACATTTCCATGGCTTCCACGTCCATCTGATTGTTTTGTGGATATTCCGCGGCGCACGCCGAGCAGCGGGTGGGCACGCCGCACAGAGGAGGTGAAGTGTGTGTGTGTGTGTGTGTGTGTGTGTGTGCGGCACGGCGTCGTCCAATTTGCATTTCGCAATATGACCTTGACACGGAAAGAAACGAGTTAATAAGCCTTCAGCAAACGATAAGCTGTTCAGTCGATTTGCTTACTGAACTGTTAATTGTAAAACTGGGAGACATCGTGTTCGCACCCACGAACGGCGTCTGTGTTTTAACAGCGCCACTTCATTGGGTGCAATTAGCGTAGCTGGGAGATTTATTAACGCTCCTCCATGGTCAATGATCCATTACACCTAGAACATAACACTAAAATGCAGATTGTATTCTTGCGCCTGTGATGTCGACGCAGACGGACGGACGGACAGATGGACGCGTCCTCGGCTTATCACCTATCCCATAAGCACCTACGGTAGCACAGACTCGGAGGTGTCCCGAATGCGAACGTGGAATTGCACGGGAAGTACAGATTACTGACGGAGCACGAGTGGGCGTTTAATTGAGCGCTCGTTACAGAGCCACCCAGTGGATTGGTGAAATCCAACGCCGCTCAGAACTCGGCTAATTGATTTTTCTCGCTGCGCTGCGTCGAAATTAAAAGCAGCTCTGTTATAACGCAGACGGGGCGTGCGGGCGGCGGCAGATTAATAAATCATTTACGCCATGGGATCAAATGTATGTAGATTCATCTGCTCATCAAGCCAGCTCGTTATGGACCTTGCCATGACACGGTGAACAGAGGGACTCTGAAACTCAAAAACCAACACGTGTCAATTAAAAGAAGTGTGCGGACATACAGATACGTTTATAGATCAGAACACATCCCGTGTTTGCATGTTCTCTCTGTCTGTGAGGGGTTTTCAGTGTGAGCTTCTGTTTTTATTCATTCATTCATTCATTTAGGATCATTTAGCATCTTGGATCTCGGCGGAGGGGGAGAGAACATCCAGGGGAGAACATTTCAGCCGCAGGGCTGATACAATCAGAACAGGGGGCCAGTCTATCACTGCGCACTCTCACTCACACTTCAAGGGGCGATTTACAGCATTCAATTCACCTTGAATCCATGTTTTTGAACTGCAGGAGAAAACCCACACAGACACGGGGAGAATATGCAAACTCCACCCAGATCAGGATTCGAACCTGGATCCCCAGCGCTGAGAGGGGAACATGCCAACACCCCAACATACAAGACGAAATGAAGCAAAGTTTTATGTTATTAAAAACGATTAAATACTAATTTTGTGGGAGTAATGAAACTAAATCCATTCTATACAATAATCCAGCCTCCGTTGTATGAATATGGCTCCGTGTGTCAGGTGGTGCCATGCCGGCTGCCCCCGGTGGCGTTTCTGTGCCATTACATTTCTGTATTTTCTCGGTTTTTGTTTAAAGTCTAATCTAAATAAAATGTCTTGGCATCTCTGCAGCTTCCATAATCTGTCAGTCTCTGCTTATCCTCCCTGTGTCTCTCACTCAGCCCTCTTTGCCCCCTCACTCCCCGCACTTTCAGGTGAGAACGAATCCCCACCGTGATTCCTATCTGGCCGTGTGAGTGAGTGAGTGAGTGAATGAGGATCCGCCGGTTTCAGCCCGGCTGCAGGGAATGGGCCGATCCTCAGAGGAGAGATAAAGTGTCACCCCGCTATCAGCCCTCAGCCCGGCCGAATCAACCACCGGTGGCACAGAAAGGAGAAAAGCCATTCCCAACAGTGCGCTGTGCAGATATTGTAACCTTTGAAATAATCACCGGTGTCTAATGGGCATATTTAATTAACCTTGCAAGGAAATTAATACCCGTGTTAAATGAAGAAGAAAAAGATTTTTGATTACCACTGCCAGCCTTCTGGGATGCTTCCCTCTTTCTAATTGCTCAGGAAGGGAAAATAACCGTGTGTTTCTCCTCCTGATGCCCCCACGCCGGAAAAAAGGACCATTTACTTTGGAATAGTTTTCAAACTGTGATGTCACCGCGGATGGAACGCGAACGTGGAGTTTGATTGACACTGATGATTTTTGCCTTTTTTTTTTTTTTCTTTTTCCATCTAATGTGGCTCCGCCGTGAGTGCAGCATCATGTGACAAAGCCACGGGAAGCCGCTCAGTTACAGCGTGCTACTTTATGCAAATGAGCATTGACTGCCAATCGGAGTGCGTGAAAATGTTTATCATTCAGCCTTTGATGTTTGTACGTTATCTCTGTGCTTTGTTGATTAAATGAGATTCAGGTGTTCTATTTTGGGACACCCACAGGAGATTTTGGAGTTGCTCCCCTCTCCGCAGGTTAACACTTATTTTATTATTAATTCTTTCTACACATTTTGGAGAGTCCGTGGGAATTTTTTTATTTGGTGAGTTTTTGCGAGGTTTGACGTTGATGATGCATGATGGGTACTGGCTCTACATCGGCATTCGAGTTCATCCCGAGGTGCAGGATGAGGTTGAGGTCACGGCTCTGTGCGGATCAGTCTGTGCCCTTTAGTATGCTGCATTCAGCCTTTAATACCAAACGGGATCAGTGGTGTTTATAAAAGGTTCTGCTTTAGGGTTCTCCAGCGTTGTGTGGACACCAAGAATAAACATGACAAAACATCTACACGTGATGATAAAATGATGAGTTAAAGCTTCAGAAGTTCACTTTGATCTTTACGATCTTGATGTATGAACGATCCAAAAAAACAAAACAAAAAAAACCCAAATAAAAAAAAAAAAAAGCAAACAGCAGCGTGAGCCGTGCGTTTTTCAGGGTCGTGTCCGTGGCCCCACGGCGCAGTTGGCACACACGTCAACCTCGCACACTGAAATCTGGCCCCTTCATAATTCATCATCATCATCTAGGTGAGAACAGGAGACTCTTTTCCCAGCATGCACCTGCACGAGTACATTCACAATCAGCATCGTATTACAGAGGCGCGAGAGGCAGCTGTTTGTGATACACTCTCCCGCATTAACAGTTCAGCGCTGAGATGAAGAGCACCTGGGATCGGCGGGGTGGCGTGATGGCTTCCACATGGGCCGCCGTGAGCATCAAACCTCCTCATCAAAGCGCCGACATCACGACATGGGCACACACACACACACACACACACACACACACACACACTGACTTCCTTCAGTATATAAATGCATATCAATGAGTTAAAATAATCTATATACAGAGTTCGTAAATCCCCGAAAATATTTAACAATTAATTAGATGTGTGGGAGGAGTTTAATGTTAAACACTTATAAGAAAATTGTGTAAGCCTGTTTTTGCACTATGGGAGGAGAGAGAGAGAACATGCAAACTCTCCAAAAGAAAGGCCCCTGCTGTAATATTTCAGTACTAGACTTAGAGACTTAGATAACCTTTATTGTCATTCATTGTAACACTTAGTGTACGCAGAACGAAATTTCATCGCATTTTCTCGCAAGTATAAAAAAAGTAGTGAAATTTTAGTAAAAAAATTTAATATATATATATATATATATATATATATACATATATATACACAGCAGCATAGGTTAAAAAATGAGAATGAGATTTATGACATGAGTGTGATTTGTAAAGGAATAAATTAAAATTAATTGGACAGGTATATACGACTGTATAAATATATAAATTATATAATATACAAATATTCATTCATTCATTCATTCATTATCTCCCGCTTTATCCTTTATTAGGGTCGCGGTGGGGTTCCCCATGCCCATCCAGGGGAGAACGTCTCGGACGCTGGGCAGATAGACCCAGGACAGGGCGCCAATCCATCGCTGGGTACACAATCACACACTCAAACACACTCTATCTGGGGCAATTTAGAGAACTCAATTAACTTGATCCATGTTTTTGGACTGTGGGAGGAAACCGGAGAACCCGGAGGAAACCCACGCGGACACGGGGAGAACATGGAAACTCCACCCAGATGGGGATTCGAACCGGGAATCCCTAGCGCTGAGAGGCGAACGTGCTAACCACTAAGCCACCGTGCCGCCTAATATACAAATAAATAAATAAATAATATATAAATTTAACAGGTGGCACGGTGGCTTAGTGGTTAGCACGTTCGCCTCTCAGCACTCGGGATTCCCGGTTCGAATCCCCTTCTGGGTGGAGTTTCCATGTTCTCCCCGTGTCCGCATGGGTTTCTTCCGGGTTCTCCTGTTTCCTCCCACAGTCCAAAAACATGGATCAAGTCAATTGAGTTCTCCAAATTGCCCATATAGTGTGTGTATGTGTGCGTGTCTGTGTGAGTGTGTGCTCAGCGATAGATTGGCGTCCTGTCCTGGGAGTGTCTGCCTAGCGCCCGAAACGTTCTCCTCTGGATGGGCATAGGGAACCCCCTGCAACCCTAATATAGGACAAAGCGGAAGATAATGAATGAATGAATGAATGAATGAATGAATGAATATATAAATTTAGCAGACAGTGAAATATAAATAACAGACTGTGTGTGTGTATATCCATCCATTCATTATCTTCCACTTTATCCTATATTAGGGTCACGGGGGTTTCCCCATGCCCATCCAGGGGAGAACGTTTCGGGTGCTGGGCAGATACACCCAGGACAGGGCGCCAATCTACCTCTGGGCACACACTCACCCACACAGACACACTCTATATGGGGCAATTTGGAGAACTCAATTGACTTGATCCATGTTTTTGGACTGTGGGAGGAACCTGGAGGAAACCCACACGGACACAGGGAGAACATGCAAACTCCACCCAGATGGGGATTCGAACAGGAAATCCCTAGCGCTGAGCGGCTATATATATATATAGCAGAACACTGGACTATTCACTGGACCCGGGGTCCTCACCCTAACTTAGCCACTGCTCATCCAAGCTCCGAAAGTGACCCCGGCCACGCATAATGCATGATCTCACAGACATCCGTGATTGGTTAGTTTTTCTGAGTTTGACAGAGTAAAGAACATTCCGCTCCTCCTTAAATTAATTAGTCAGTTTTATCTGGTGTGTAATGTCTTTGGCATTAACAGGATTTGAACCCTCTGTCTGGTTATGGCGTCGCGGTGGCCGAGCACGCCGCCTAAACGCTCGTGCTGTCAGAGTGGTGGATGATGGAAGAAGCAGCGTTCTGTTTTAGGGAACCCGAAGTTCTGACGCGATGCGGCGCAACGGCGCGAATCGAGTCGTTAGAGGCTAATTTTGAGGAGCGGGTCCACAGGTGGTGCGAGAGGAGCCCTCGGTATTAATTGTGGAGCGTACCGTGGGGTTAATTTGTTTTGGTTACTCGATCGGGTCATCTGCTATAAAAACACATATTACACGACGGCGCACCGATCGCATTACATTATTTAAATAAATACAGAGCAATTTGTCAATGTCACGTTGAAGGAGCTACTGCCCCTTTCACACACACACACACACACACACACACACACACACACACTCCCTCCCTCCCCTCCCTCAGGCCCCATGCCCCTCTGCCCCCCGACAGGAAATGGTAATCTTGATTGCATTAACCTCAGTTAAAGCATTCTGACCTGTATTCTCTGCAATGCTACAGATAATGTTCTCCGAGCCTCATTTATCAATCACCAGCGTGAGCGCCTTTCAGACTTCTAACTCCGAGCTAATGTGGATCTCTGAGTGGACCGTCGGCGTGCTCGTCGGCGTGCTCGTCGCGGCGCTTGTTCCTAATTTAGAGCTTGTTTTTGGAGCGAGACAGATGAAGTTAGTGCAGGAATATTAAAACCCCATTGAGCTCCTCATCTGACGGATGGATTACAGACTCCATTCAGATACGGTGACTTTAATACTTTAATATTTGGACATGCTCTGAAATTTTAATAAGGTGAAGTGGGGTGCACTTCGACCCCTAAACTTTAGACGCACAATACTTTTTAAAGGCACACTATTTAAATTTTTGTTGTGTTTTATTTATTCAGCTGGTATCATTATTCATAGAATGTAGAATTGTGAAATTGTTAAAGGATTTAAAGTATTTCATTAAATTGCATTGGTTTTATTTTAAATTCTATATATTGTTAAACATTTAGGCACTAAAAATGCTACTTCACTTTGCATTTCTTGTTCAGGAAGCTGATAAATGAAGAAATAAATAACGGGCGTGCATTTTAAGCGAGTCTTTACGTGGTTCTAACCCCTACGTTCGTCTCAGAAGTCTGCAGCTTTTGTGTGTGTGTTTTTTTTTGAAAATCCATAAAATTTACATAACATTTGCTTCTTTTGGCGTCTGTTCAGATGGAGGGAAAAGAAACATGTTTCATCTCTTTTTCCTGGGGTTTCAATTCTCTGCACAGATATTTTTCTTGGCAAACGGCAGCCGGTCCACAATCCTGGAGCCGCCCGTCCGATCGAGCCGGATCCCAAATCCCGAGGTTGAAGGAGATGAATTGCTTCGGATCGATTAATTAAAAGAGCAAGAGCAACTTTGAGATGTTACAAAATCAAATCACTGCTAACTTTTAGATCTTATTGTAAGTAATCAATCAGAGGTCTTAAGGACGTGGGTCTGTGAGGGGTGGTGTAGATGTTAGGATGTTGACGTCTGAAGCCGGTGTGTATTAGAGACGCAGGCTGAGATTGCGCCTCCGCTGGGAATCTGAACCTCGCTGTTTTCTCAACCTCATGCACTTGAACAAGTCCTCTTTTATTAAACTTTATTCTCGTCTCTTCTGTCTGCGTTTTCCTGTTGGGCTCAGTTTCCTCTTCAGATTCGAACCTGGCTCTTTGATGTGAGGATGTCTGAGATGTTTCACCTGCGACTTCGCTCGTTCTCACAGACTGTCTGAGCTCGGCCTGAAGTAAACCTCAGACAGGAAGGAGGACCGAGGAGGGTCGAGGGACTGGATGTGGACTTTCCTGACTCAGGAACATTCAATCCTCTCAGCTGGGATCTTGCCAGTCTTTCTCCGGCGTTCTGCTCCGGCAGATGAAAAGGTAACCGGAGAAGTTGGCGAGTGCTCGACTTTACTCACCTACTGTGCACGTACCCGAAAAACTGGCACAAAGACATGTTGTTGTTGAGTTGTCTTTTGACCCCTCTGTTTCCCGTAATTGGCTTGGTTTTCATTCTGCAATTCCCGATTTGGGAGCAATCAATCCACAGAGGTCCTCGAACACAGCCCTGATGTACCCCATGCTTCCTTGACTGCCGGCTGTGAAGACAGCAGACATTCAGCGCCTCGATAAACCAAACGGGAGTCGTTTTTCACTCCTGACATGTTCAAAATGCCAAGGTGTAAATTAAACATGACGGGGACATGTTCCAAATTCCATGCTTGTAAAAACATTTATTTATTAAACGATCGGAATTCTTCCTCATTCAGTCTGAATCAAAGATTCCAGCAGATTAATTGAATTAAATTAATTTACCATCACTCACAATGAGCAGAAAATAAACTTTAAAAATGTACAGTTATAAAAAACATCTAACTTTGACCTTTTAATAAACATGCAAACGTCATAAGTTCTAATTATATGCATTAAAAGATCAAAGTTTAATTATCTTTTTACTTTTGACACTGTTACAGATATTCAGGTGTAGTAAATAGAAATAATGGATATATAGTGATTTATATGAAGGTGTGGGGTATATAAAATTTATAAAAGTAAAAAAATAATGTCCAATAAACGGACATAATAATTAAGGTATGTCTTAATTACCAAATTCAGTTATTTATTTATTTACTAAAATTTTGTCCAGCATCAGATATATCAGTTCTGTGCCAGCACCGTGGATTAAATAGATAAAAGCTTTTGGGTTTGTAGTTTTCAGAGCACCCCCCCCCCCCCAAGAAGGTAGATCCTCAGGAGCAGGAAGCACCTCTGCAGAACGTTGCCTTCATGTTATTTACATAAACATGCGTGCGGAAGGTGAGCGTTTATTTCTGACCACACCGTGTTTTTCCTCCTCTGTGATTATTGGATGTTTTAAAGGGTGTGATTTGTTCTTGAAATGACCAAACTCCACTCTGCATACTCGCCCAATCATCTCTGGCGCGGTGATGAGATGGGGCTTCACAGTGTGGGAGGCTGGGGGGTGGTGGGGTGCTGTTTAAATGGAACTTTGCATTCTCCACCGAGATATGAAATTCCTGCAGTTCTGACCCCCCATCCACTCGGATCCGCTCGGCCTCGCCTCACCTAGTCATTAACATCGCCGCCGTCCAATCAGTGCCCCCCACCACCTGCACCGCCACCACCCTTCCACCCTCTACAGTGCAATTTCCCTCTCTGGAATTACACCCCCCCCAACAAAGTTATGTATTTTGCTCTGATCAGCGCCACCTCTGTAATTACCCTGATTGTCCCCACCGTCTCTCCATCAGCCGCATGCTGGATCGTGGATTTCTGAAGGCATTACGGTGTTTAGAGCGGCACTGGATTATTTTTTGTCAACCCAAAGACCCATCTTTCAATTACACTGCCAGGATTTAGGGTTTGTAATATTCAGCTTGATTGTTATATGAATAATTAGTGGGATGTATGCTGAGCACCCCACTTTAATCCCTCAAAATAATATTTAATGGTCTCTTTTTGTAGAGACATAGTTCTCCAAACTTTTGGAAGTGATTTCTACAACTTTTGTGTGTGTGTGTGTGCAGGTGGAGGGCAGGATGGCAGTATTTTACACCAGTTGGCAGCGGCTCTTGTAATGAGTTCAGTCTTCTGTCAGTCTACTTTTAATGCAGCGTGTCTGATATTCACTAAATTTAGGAAGAGAATTTTCATCCATCCATTATCTTCCTGCTTTGTCTTCTACTAGGGTCACGGGGGGGTGGTTCCCCATGCCCATCCAGGGAAGAACGTTTCGGGCGCTGGGCAGATACACCCAGGACAGGGCGCCAATCTATCGCTGGGCACACACTCACTCACACAGACACACTCTATATGGGGCAATTTGGAGAATTCAATTGATCTTGATCCATGTTTTTGAACATGGACAGACACGGGGAGAACATGGAAACTCCACCCAGATTGGGATTTGAACCTGGAATCCCCAGCGCTGAGAGGAGAACATGCTAAACCACTAAGCCACCGTGCCGCCCTCGGAAGAGAATTTAGGGTCTGTATATTATTTTAGAACTTTAAATACTGTATGTTCTCTATAAATCTGTTACTATAGAACACTATACACTATACTAAACCTTTACCCAAAGGAAAGAACAAATGATAAACGAATCAGTTTATGTTTAATGAACTGAATGTTGTTGTTTTTTTTAAAGTTTAAACATGATGATCCTCCCCTCCACACCTGCCCCCCCCCTCTCATCGTCCCGATAGCGTGGCTGAAAGCTGGCGAGCACTAAAGGCCATGTGTTGAGCTTTTGATGAATGAAAATGATTCTGCCAACTTAATTACACTGTAACCTCTCAATAAAAGCAGGGCTGTTACCGTGGCGTAACTGGTAAATAATTGGGCGGTGATTGATGGCTCTTTGGGCCGAGCCGCTGACGGCTGGATAAATAATTATTTTTGCCTTTGGCCTCTGCTGTGTCTAATTTATGGAGAGGACCCCTTCTGGCCTGCCCAATGGACCGGGTGTGGAACGTGTGACCCAGGCATCTTACCAACACGGGAAGGTGCCCACGGCTGGCACATACAGTGTGGTGGCTTTTCAGAGGAAGGCAAGAGGCCAGAATGGGGGTGAAGCGGCTGTAATGATGGTGCCATGACATGCTGCCCTACATTTAGAACAGCAGTAATTGGGACTGAGTCTTACAGCTATTAGTGATTTTTTTTTTTGAGAACGATTATCGGCTTCCAGATACCATGGAAACGAGTCGTAAAAGAAGTGTTCGAGTTCTTCAATAGCATTTGAATCGCTTGATTAATTTAACTGTATATAGTTTTAAATAAATCACAATCTATGAGAACTAATTAAGTAATGACCCAGTGAGCTCATTTAGTTAAGGACACTGACTACACACACCCCCTGGAGTTTTTACACCATCCCATTTTAAGTTGCTCCCACTTTGGGAGGGCCTGGCTCACAATCTCAGTTCCGATTCATCCCAAAGGTGCTAAACAGGGTTAAGATCGGGGCTTTAAATGCCTTTAATAATACAGAACTGTCCTTATTCTCATTTAAATCAAAGCAGAAGCACTTTATCGAGCTGTAAGTAACCTTGGAGCTGAGAGTCAGTTACAAATGTGTGTTTTGGAGGCGGGATGAAAGCAGTTTTAAAAGTTTCTGACTTTTCCAAACACTAATGACTCAAGAGTGATGGAGAGACAGAAAGTTAACGAATGGACGCTGCATCCTGGTTCAGACGGAGTTTCACTTACAAACTGTAAATTAGTATAATGCATAACGACGATAAGAGGAGAAATGATTTATTCAAATATTATTTCTGTGGGTTTGTTTTAGAAACCCGCGGCTCCCTCGCCACCGGGCCTCGACATTTGCACAGGACTGATACTGAGGGAAAGAAATAAATATATAAACCCTGCTGCATGCATTTTTGCTGGTTCAGTGCACACAGGAAAGAGAGAGAGCGAGAGCGAGAGAGAGAGCAACGGGACGTGAGGTTTAGAAAAGGAGGATTCACTTTCTGTCTCGCCATTTCACAAAATGCAGCAATGATGTTGAGGACGGGACACGGTGCTGAAATACCGAATAAAGACCTGATGTGAGGAGGAAAGAAAAATATTAATGAGAGGAGAACACACACACGCCTGCTGCGCCACACCAATGCATTGGTCTAATCAAAAATGAGTCAGTCACACCTCCCCCCTACCTCACACACACACACACACACACACACACACACACACACATTTGGACTAGAAAGGAGAAAAAGCGAGTGAAAATGAATGCCAAAGTGCACATCTGTCACGGCTGTCAGGACGAGCCAGAGCGGGTGACGTGCCCTCCAGTCAAGGGTAAAGACTGCCCACTGTTTGCCATGGAGGGGGGTGGGGGTGGTCATGGGTGGGTGTAAATTTTCTTCATTTAAAGGGAAAGTCGAGCCGTTAACCAAGATCCTCATTAAGATCCTGATAATTCTGATCATCTGGTTTTTTTTTCTTCTTTATCGCGTATTCGTTTCCGGCTCATTCTCTTAGAACTCTGGAATTCTGGGAAACACCTCAAACAGGTTGCATGTCTATCACAGGACAGGCTAATTATCACACACACATTCACACCTAATGCGATTTCAGATTAAAAACGCACCGGCTGAAATGCTTATGCTCAGTTTGGGGAAACACACAGGCAGGAGAACATGCAAACTTCACCCCGTATGCCCTACGTGGAAATAGATCCCAGGAAAAGAAGTTTTGAATTAAGTTAAAAAATGATATGTTTTTAGATGAGGACGGCACGGTGGCTTAGTGTTTAGCATGTTCTCCTCTCAGCGCTAGGAATCCCGGTTTGAATCCCCATCTGGGTGGAGTTTGCATGTTCTCCCCATGTCCGTGTGGGTTTCCTCCGGGTTCTCCGGTTTCCTCCCACAGTCCAAAAACATGGATCAAGTCAATTGAATTCTCCAAATTGCCCCATATAGAGTGTGTCTGTGTGAGTGAGTGTGTGTCCAGTGATCGATTGCCCCCCCTGTCCTGGGTGTATCTCCCCAGGGCCCCAAACGTTCTCCCCTGGATGGGCATAGGTAACCCCCCCCCCCCCCCCCGCAACTCTAGTAGAGGATTAAGATAATGAATGAATGAATGAATAAGTTTTTAGTGTTTTTTTATTTAATACAAAGTTTGTGAAGTGAGTGTGAATTTTACTTTTAGAGTTCCGTGTGTTTCTTCAGGTCGCACTCTGTTCTCTGTTGTAACGTGGACTCAGATGACAGATGACAGACTGTATTCTCGGAGGTTGGCTGGATGGAATATAAAAGTTTAATATTGGGTTTAAATAAGTCGGATACTTCACACACAGAGCGGCTCCTTTAGATAATGAACGAGTTCGGGGATGCAGTTGATGTGTCTAAGCAGCTTAAGTTGAGTAATTATGAAGCCATGTGTGGGACTGTGACATGTTTTTCTTTGTGGTGCGTTCAATATTGGTTCAGGTGACACTTTCTATTCCGGCACATTCCCATCTTTGTCAGTGGGTTATATTAATGTGTCAGCTGTCAGCAGAGCGGGAATGATGTTTTTGGGTAAACTGTGCCATCATGGAGCAACATAACACTCTAAAGGAGGGGAATTATTTACTTATGTAAGCTGAAGTGATTTGCGAAGTGGGAATGAGTTTATACACACACACACACACACACACGCACACACACACACACACTTCCAGTGATAGAGATATCCAGAAAGCCCTGCAACAGCGGAGCTATCATCGCCGTTCTTATGACAAGACGTCATCAGCCGGCTTTGTGCTTCTCTCAAAGGCAAAGCCAGGCGCCGCGACCGTCTCTCCGACGGGACGGAGCTCTGTTTTTCTTTCACAATGAGGTTATTTTGTTTTGTCAGCTAATTCTTTTTGATGAAAATTAGCCTTTCTCTTCTCGCATCTCTGAGCCGCGAATCGTGGGTGCCATCGTGTCGGTGGCCCCGGCTCCATTTTCATGCAGATCCCCCCCTTTCTTTCCCCCTCAAGTGTCCAGGAACCTGCACCGGCTTAACAGCTGGCTCCATTAGCATGAGAATGGGAGGAAGGTTTCACTAATTCAGAAGGAAGAAGGTGCTAATCACAGGCTCCCAAAATAAGCAAAAACAATGTCGCTCGGTCACCTTGCTTAATCAAGGAATATGGAAATATGGCCTTTCTTGGTGAAACAAAGCTGCTTAAATTTAGCTTCCACTACCGTTTTATGGAGACTTTAAAGCAGGAGGTTCTCCTCCTTGAATGGTTTCATGTTTTGTGGTGCTTGTTAATTGTGCGCTGATCTTGGTCTTAATCCCTGCCACATTCAGAGGTCAGGATTTAAAAAACTTCTGCACTATTTGCTGATTGGTTCTAAAAGGATGAGGTAAAAACCAATCAGGACATTCATGAAAGGTTATCTATGGAAGATACAGTTAAACACCACACCCACAGTGAAGTACAATGCAGTTACGTGTCATTATGTAAAGCTGTAACACTAAAAAGTCTCCTACATTATCATAAATCATCTAAAATCAGTTTTATATTAAAATGTTTATTTAATATTTTTTAACTAAAGCGAAGGCACTGTTTTTTACGTAATAGTTCTGAACCTGCAGTGTGTGCTATACCTCTGTGAACCTGTAGGGGGCAAACGTCTGCATACTATCCCTCGGGTTTTTGCTTGGTTGGCTAGGTAGAGATGCATAATCCTCCAAGCCTTCGGGGGCGACGGAGTGAGGAGTACACGGAGAACTCCATTTCCCATGATTCAACTGTGTCATTAGTCAAACTGCCATCACCTGAGAAACACTCTATTTATTCTGAACCAAAGTAGAGCTTTGGCTCTTGTTATCGAGGTGTGACTGAATGTTAGAATTGTTTGTGTATGTTGTGAAAAAATGTCGAATTAACTTGTAAAAAAAATCTCCAGAAGCAGGCAGTTTAAACTGTGACTGTTTATGAGTGAAATGAATGATTGCTGCTCGTTTTAATGAACTTTTTTTGTTCATTAAAACTTAAAAAATCTGTGAATTTCACTCTATATTGCTGCCACCTGGCCCCTAGTGGCCGACCAAGGTAATGCAATCAGGTCCACTCTCCCTTGAAACTCACGATTCAGATTCTTCTTTATTCCTCGTTGTTTAGATTTGCTGTTTTTAACTTTAAATGATTTGACAAATATTCACTGTTTGAAATTTACCTGTTTGAGTTCAGTGACATTACTTTAAATAACTTTTAAAAACTGGATTTTTCTGTGAAAGTATGTATTTATAGCAATAAGACCGCTGGTCAGTTTCACAGATGAATATGATCATGGTGGAAAAATCCATACCCCTTTACATTACATTACATTTAATCATTTATCAGACGCTTTTATCCAAAATGACGTACAGAGTGAGCACAGGGTCGGCCACGGCATCCCTGGAGCAATGAGGGTTAAGGGTCTTGTTCAAATTGGTAACTTCAATGAACCTGGGATTTGAACCCACAACCTTCAGATTGACAGTCTAACCCCCTAACCACTGAGCTACATCTCTTTAATTCTGTGTGTTTTAAATAATAATTATTATTCTTATGATTTATGTGTATTATTTATTAATACCCTGCTCAGATTACAGACGGTCTTCTGCACAAGCAGCTGTGAGAAACTTTTGAGGGGTGAGAACTTTATGAGTTAAGTGTGTTATTGGAGTATTTTTAATTCATCTGTCTAATGTGTGTTGAGAACAGAGATTGTAATTAAGAAATAATTACGGGAGGCCAAAGAAATGTTTCTGAAGCGCGGAAGATGCATGTTTAAATGTTAATTTCTGTCAGAATATGGTAATGTATGCACAGATGCTCGTTTCCTCTCCACTGCTCTGCTCCAACCCCTTCAGTGATGCAAGTTCCATACTGTCAAAGAAACCGGCGTCGAAAATCCCTTTTCTCTTTGTTATTCCGGCACATTTTGATGGATTGACTACAACTTGCAGGCCAATTAATTTGCCATTCTATCAATTTTTCTTCATCTCTCCACCTTCCTTCAGGCAGATATTTGTTTTTTTAAGACCCACAGCACGGCTGGGGCTTTTTATTCTCAGATCATTGTGTAAAATAAACAGGACGGGGTGGTGGTGCAGAAATTAGCGCTCTCTCTCCTTACCTCACAGCAAAAAGGTGCTTTCTGTCTGCATGTCCTCCCTGTGTCTACAAAGCTTCCCCTATAATCCAAAGACATGCCTGCATGCTGGCCGTGATCTAAAGTTCTGAAATGTACTCAATTACAACATTATTAATGTAAAACTATCTGAACCTAAAGCAATGATCGTTCTATTGATTCAGATTAAGTTTTCTTGGTTGTTTCCACTGATCATGAAGTCTTGTGTGAGTCTTTCACCCGGATGTAGATCTTTGTGGTGATGTCGGGTGAATTGTGTCTTTAAAAAGTAAACAATGTGCAGAAAAGTTGAGGTGAGGTTAGTGAGCTCTGAAAGATCCTGTTACAGGAACATTAATTTTAGGATTGCACCATCATAATAGTCTTGAAATCATGGAGGACTCTCGGTGGATGCAGCACGATGATGATACCCAGCTCGGCTCGGTGCTCGGCTCGGTGCTCGGCTCGGTGCTCGGCGCCGCCGCTCCTCCGGAGCCGGTGCCAGGCGGCCGCTCTGCTGCAGCCTGCAAATGGCTTTGTGTTGATTAATGAACTAGAAAGAGCGTTTGAGCTGCAATGTAAATGAGGTTTACTCCTCACTCCGTCTCTTTCTGCACTGAAAAAAAAGCACATTTCTCATTACCCCCACCCCCCTCCCACACACACACACACACACACACACATATATTCAAACTTGCCTTTGTGGCAGGTTTAGGGTAAATAAGTGCTGGGTTTATACCACAAGTGTCACACTGGGGCAGCGTTATTAGCAGCGAGGTGAGGGGTATTAGGGGTGAAGACGAGGTTGGTGTCACAAAAAGACATTTCCATACAGAAGTGGTTCGGTGTCGATTGCTGAATTATGGTATTATTAGCCCCGCAGACGGCAGCTAATGGGACTGGGTTCGTATTTCCAGGTTACATTAGATTTTCATGCTCTCACAGGGAATGCTGTTTTTTATTTAAATCCAGTTGATATTACGTTTTTAGTGAGCAGAGTACCAAAAAACCAACCCCTCACCACGGCTAGTAATTACCCCCAAATGGTGACATGAGCATCCCGGTTTCGCTAGAACCCTCAAAGCACCTGCAGTAACCACATGTTCCTCATGTTCATCCAGTGGGGGGGGGGAGGGGTTCGGGTACTGGGCAGACACCTAGTGCAGGGTGCCAATCTATCGCTGGGCAAAATCACTCACACACACACAAGCACACACTATATGGGGCAATTTGGAGCATTCAGTTGAAATGTTGAAAAAACATCTTGAATCCATGTTTTTTTTTTTTTTGATTGTGGGAGGTAACCGACGTGGACACGAGGAAAACATGGCAACTCCACCCTGATTGGGATTCGAACCTGGAATCCCCAGCACTGAGTGGAGAACATTAACCACCGTGCCAACAGTTAAACACTAAACCACCGTGCCACCCCATGTTGTCTTATTACAATAAAATAATTCATTTATTTGGTCATTTATTCATTTTCCAAGGTGATCAATCGTATTATGGTGTCTGTGCCTATCCCAGCACTCAGTGAGTAAAAGACAGGGCCTTTCTCAGAC
Source organism: Corydoras sp. C115 (assembly GCA_019802505.1). Classification (NCBI taxonomy): domain Eukaryota; kingdom Metazoa; phylum Chordata; class Actinopteri; order Siluriformes; family Callichthyidae; genus Corydoras; species Corydoras sp. C115. The sequence continues at coordinate 362,163 of JAFMOC010000029.1, forward strand.
ACCCTGGACAGGTCGTCTTTCCGTCCATCGCACAGCGGACACGTAAAGCCGGAGCAATTCAAATATCAGAAGTTTTTTTGGGATGTAAAAGGAAAGCAGAGCTGCCTGGGACAACCAAACCTGACATGTGGAGAACATACAAACTTTAATTCAGTGTGAATGCTAGATCTGAAAGCCAGGTAGACCTTCTGTATGTGGCATTTTTTTGTAAAGTTGGTTGGTGGGAAGTTTAAATGCCGTGGTTTTTGGATTATTTCTCTTTATTTTTTTGCTGAATTTTGAGCTGCATCAGTTTTGTCGGCTCATCCACCCAAACTCCACAAACACGCCATCATCCATCGCCGCGGCGCAGCGGAAAACATTCCCCTTTTGTTCTTGGAAGGAAATAAATGTGTTATGATGGAAATCTGTCAGCGGACCAAAAAATATCCAAAGAAAAGGCTTCGTATTGCATTTATGGTTCTGATGCCTCTGAAACAGGGGAGAACATACTGCCGACCTAATCACTCTGAGCCAATCTACCTGTAATGAAATGCCTCCACCGATGACTGCGAGAGAGAGAGAGAGAGCGAGAGAGAGAGACGGAGCGAGTGTCAGGCTGAAGCAGACAGCGTGAGAGTGATCGGGGGGGAAATATCTTCTCTAATCAGTTCACGCCTGATGTAGATTCACCGCCGCGCATGTTAAAACAGGAAGTCAGCCGGAGGAAGCCGATGGTGCCCGGGCGTCCATCACATGCAGGTTTATTTCTGTATCTGATCAGATTAAAGGTAAAGAAGCTCTGCGGCACTAATACGATTCTGTTCAGCGATACGGGTCAGCGGGCCGGGGGCCGGAAGGTCGGCCCTGGAACGAGGAATGCCTGATTAGCGTTACACCGTCCAAAGTATGGAGACACGCCTCGTAATTAGTGTACAACCAACCTGCTGCTGATGGGTGTGTGACATCATGGCCGCAGAGAGGTGTCAGATCACATGACCGTGACGTGACGGCCAGCTCGTTAGTGAGAATCTGGGTTAAGAAAGATGGTTCACACACTTTTGGAGTGTATGTGTTTATTTGGGACGGGACGGCGACTTCGATCTGTGTGGAGTTTGCATGTTCTCCCCATGTCCAAGTGGGTTTCCTCTGGGTTCTCTGGTTTCCTCCCACAAAAAACATGGATTCAAGGTGAATTGGCAGCTTTAACTTGCCCTTATGTTGTGTGCATGTGCGCCCTGTCCTGACCCAGCGCCCGAAACATCCTTTTATGCATGCACATGACCGTGACGTGATGGCCAGCTCGTTAGTGAGAATCTGGATTAAGAAAGATGGTTCACACAATTTTGGAGTGTATGTGTTTATTTGGGACGGGACGGCGACTTCGATCTGTGTGGAGTTTGCATGTTCTCCCCATGTCCAAGTGGGTTTCCTCTGGGTTCTCCGGTTTCCTCCCACAAAAAACATGGATTCAAGGTGAATTGGCAGCTTTAACTTGCCCTTATGTTGTGTGCATGTGCGCCCTGTCCTGACCCAGCGCCCAAAACATCCTTTTCTGCATGCACATGGGAACCCGCCCCGCGACCCAAGTAGAGGATTGAGAGGAAGACGATGAGATGATGTATTTATTTGTCTTTATAATTTACCCTGAAGCGTTTCCGAGATCAGGCCAGCACAGCAGATCCAGACTTACGTATGTAACGGCGGGATCTGAAGGCGGGATCCACCCGCTGATGAACTGCGTCTGTAATCACGTTAATAAACACAGTGATTGTTTACCTCTTAACAATAAACTCCCCGCCTCGGTGTAGCCACACTTTTCATCGCCGTTCGCGTACATCTCGGCCCGCTAATGGAGCTATTTCGGTTTCCTAATGTAATTTTCCCTCTCTGCTCGTTTGTCCTGCGCGCCGCCGCTGCTCTGCAGACCCGGAGACGTTTGAAATAAGACCCCTCGGCGTAATCACTGTCGGGCGACGTAATGCCCCCCATTTGTTTACAGGTTTGCGAGCCGGACTATTATCGACTGGGCACAACAGTTTTCTCTAATGCCTCCGCAGAGTCGTTTGGAGTCAGACAGGGTTAATTTGTGAATCATTAAGTCATATTATTTCTTCACCGCTGTATAATTTTGGCCATATTTTATCGCGCGCTGGCACACCGCGGGCCTTTGTGATGCTGTAACAAATGAAGTGATATTCCTTTTGTGGGTGGTGACAAGGCGGCCGCATTAGAGGTTAATTAACGATCCTGACAGGCCGCGCCGGTGCTGGGTACGAGGCCGGGACTTGAGACGGATAACGGGTGGCACACCCCGGACTGGTGGCGCTGTGTGGTTGTCATTTTTTGGAAACGTCATGAGCTATAAGGAAGGGTGTAACTGATCTAAGAGCATCCTGTTCTGCTGTAGGCCTACATAAGCTTCCAATGTGGTTTCTGAAAGGGATGTGGAACAATAACGCCCCCTGCTGGAGGCACGTGTTACCTTTGACGTAATCCGTCACCTTAATCTGGGTTTAAAGTTCAAAATGTAGAAGTTCGACCATTTTCTCATTCGAAACACTGCAGAATGTTCATGCTGAATTGGGTTTAGGGGATTCTACTGATCAGGGAACTGACGAGTTCTGGAACCTGACTGTGAGAAGGTGCGAGATGGGGCGTGGTCTGGCTTCCAAACTTCATCCCAAAGGTGCTGGATAAGCTTGATCTCAGGGCTTTGTGCAGGTTACACTTTTATTTAAGTCCTTTTTGGCTCGCTCATGGTGTAAGAGGAGGAGAGAACCCTCCATCTGCATCACAGGGCTTTCTGCAGAACTCTGCAGTGGGTTGGTAATGAGAGGTGGTTGACGTTGATGTAGCTTTTGGGAGCTGTGGGTGTTTAATGTCTTGGCGTGAGTTTCGAAAACCTGTATTAGACCTACAACCCACAGTTTCACCTGATTTTCATCATCATTTATTATTATTATTATTTTTTTTTTTTTTTAAACTGGAAGCTTAATTAAAAAAAATTTTTTGGAATTACACGCAAACTAAACTCACTGAGAGCGAAACCTTCCCGAAATCTTCTTCTGTTGCTTTGGACGCAGGCGCTTAAAGGTGAACCCGCTTCATTTTATTTTCCTCTTACACACTCGGGCGTCCTCAAAGGGAAATTAACAGACACAACAGAATTATAATTACAAAGGTGCCGATCGTAATTACACGGCACGGCGGAACATTTTCAGCGACCTGCCAGGTAGCGAGCCGCACGTGCTTCACGGATGAAGAGTACGAGCGGGGCAAAATGGTGGAGGAGAACATCAGACGATAAGTGTTCTGTGTTTACAGCGTGAGGGTCTGCATATATCGGGCCTGAGAGTCTATTAAAGACGGCTCTTCAGTTAGCCATTAGCATTCCTTTCATCCTCTCTTAGCAAGTTTGATCACACGGCTGTTTGAAGGCGACGGCCGCTGCTTTTATCCTCCTGTTTTAACGCCATTTCAAAGACAATGGTTTGTGATTTGGAAAGCGATGCTCGGGCTTAATGCATTTCTTTGTGTCCTCGAACGAGGCATCTTGATTTAATGGTGTTACAGTAAGGAACGCAGGCGGACGATCCCGGAAGCCTTTGAACCTGCGTGGTGGGCGGGGTGGCAGGAATGGGCATTATGCTGGGTTTTTAAATACGAGCCCTGCCCGGCTCACGTCCTGCAGGTCTCAGTACTTCAGTCTGCGGAGATTACATCCTTAGTACATGAAGGAAAGCGAGACAGCACTCGCAGTTGTTAGAGTTTATCCATTTGTTAAATACGGGTCACATGATCACCACACAATCTGTACACGGCTGTCCTGCACTGTTGATGCTGCCCGGCCGCTGTTGATGAGCCCCCCACTGAGTCTCGGTCCTCACAAGGTTTCTTCCTTAAAATAACAACATAACAGGGAGTTTTGTCTTGCCGCTGTCTCTTGCTCTTTAGGGGTTTAAAGGCTTTTAACTCTGTAAAGCTGCTTCGTGATGACGTATTGTTGTAAAAAGTGCTCTATAAATAAATCTGCGTTATCGCGGCCTGCGAGGTCTGACGGGTCTAATACTGATTTCTCACAGTGCTAATAATGCGAAATATAAGAAAACCCCCCCTGAACAGTACACTGCAGGACCGTTTGACATCCTCTTTGCAGAACTAATGTTCCCTGTGAAACCCTGTCACTACGTTGGTAAGAAGAAGCGGTCGGTGCAGTACGTGTGAGGGACGAAGCTAGAAGCAGGTTCAGGCCTCCCCAGAACGTGGGGGGAGGTGGAAGGGTTGGGCTGCTTTCACATGAATGTAAGGATTAGTAGTGCAGTAATTAGAGCACTGAGGGTCCATGTTGGGTTTGCATGTTCTCCTTGTGGTTCTCCCAGTCCGAAAGCATCCAGAAAGGTGATATGAACGTGTGTAAATGTGCAACCTCTCCTGGGTGAGATATTGATAAGCACCGGGATGGGCCAGTCTGGATTAAACACCTTTAAACGAGCGTTTTGCAGTATTAATTGTGGATTGTGGAGACGCAGGGTGCGGGGCTGAGCCGGGTGACCGATCTGGGTGTTTGAGTTTCGGTCGCGTGCAGCTGTCACCCCCGCACCTCGGGGGGTTCACTTTCTATTTCAAGGTCGTCTGTGCATGACTGCTGGTTGGAGTTGGGGGTAGAAGGAAGAGAAATTGGGAGAGAGATTAGCTCATACACACACCTGCTGTGCTAAGCGACCCCGTGCATGACTTCGCTAAATCATGGCTGATTATGTGCTCCATCGAGCGCAGTCCATATTTTAGCCGGCGCCTTTTCTTTCCCCCCAGCTTTCCTTTCTGGCAAACACACAAATTGTTTGTGATGTTTCGGTGCCGTAATACGGCGCTGCACCGTGTTTTTTTTTTTTTTTTTTTTTTTTTTTGTCTCGCCGGTCTGAAGTGGATTTTCCTGGACGCCCCTCTCCGTGGCTCTCCCCAGCGGAGGACAGAGGCAGGTGGTCTCTGTGCTGAACACAAACAGTGCCACGGAGCAGACAGCTGTGCATTTATCAAAGCGATGCCCATCTTTGATCTGTTAATCAGCGGTGGAAGGAAGGGAGAGTGTTTGCTCGCTCAGCTAGCACTACATTCTCACCAACTCACCCTCAGCATCGCACAAGTCTGGATTAATAAACCAGGTTTAAAACGTGGGACGGGTGGAATTTTACTAATGGTTTTTTAATTTGGGGTGACACTCACACCCACACCCGCACACTGTGATGCTGATAACACAAACAGAACTGAGACAAACACACAGGAATAAAAAATAACAGTTTATTCTGTATAAGGACTCGGACACAGCCAGCAACACTACACAGAAATCTGGAGAGTTTGGTATGTTCACCCAAACTGATTAACTAATCTACTTTGCTCATCTGCGTGAAGTTCTGAAGCGAGAAATGGAAGTAAAACAAAATGTAACATATAAAATTACAAAAACCTGAAATTACTGTAAATTATCGAGCCCTACGGATGTCAACACAAATATTTGGTATATTGTGCAAATGTTTGAGGTTTATTGTAACAATGTTTGGAGTTTAATGCTAATAACTGAGATTAATAATCGCAAACAGAACCAACTGCTTTGATTCATTTTTAGTGAGTCAGTCTGATATGGATCGAGAAATCACTCTGGGTACAATGACTTTTAGTATGTGCTATTATATATTAAATTGTTGTAAATAAGTATTTAACATGCAAACACGTGAATCAGAATCCAACCGTTTAGACTCGACTTGGAAAAAAAAAGATTCAGATTCAGTCACAATGATTCAGATATCATTAAGAGTCACATTTTGAAAACATGGCCCTGGTTTAATTTAACGAAAGCACCAATCATTAAATCATAAATCTGTTATCCTATAGACAGATAAAAATAAAACACAGAACGTTTGAGATGTTTCAGAATGAACAGTGAGGATTCTGCATCACATGTGTTGCTTCAAAGTTCTCCCAATGCAGAAGAACAGGAGACCGGAGACGAGCACCAGGGGGGTTCCCGCCACGGCCACGATGAAGGACCAGCCGTAATGTGCTTCCAGGTGGGCATCGGGGCAGAGGGCGCCCCTCTCCTGTAGAACATAGCGCCTCACATCCACCAGCTCCTTCCACACCACGAACAAAGTCACCAGCGCCAAGTACAGACACGCTGAGGGCAGCGAGGGAGATGACTGTTAGCATTTCATACTCGGGCCTGAGGCGTTTTCCCAGCCGCGGCTCATGTTTATTCTAAGATTTAATAATTTAGCTTCACGTTAAGGAGATGTTACACCTCAGCATGTGTGCGGTGGAAAACCGGAGACGAGCAGGGAAGAAATAAACATTATAAACATAAACAAAATTAGTTTTAGCAAAGTTATACAGAGAAGCTTCTGAAGATCAGGGAATTCTGCACAACGAAGAAGCCTATGTATGTTTTTACTGCTGCTGCAAATATACAAAGTGGTTTGTCAGTTGCTACAGAACAATATAAACCATGTCGGCCCACCGTGTAGCTTAAATACGAACACAACTTTACTATTTAGCTGTTGATTTCTGTAGAATGTGACTTTCTGTTTTGGTGTTTTGTAATGAGCCGTTAGACGTCACGTTTCCAGACAGCTGCAGAGTCGAGTTTCTGTGACATGAGTGCAGCCGCATTCTCAAACCTCCTGTAAGGCTATTTCTGAGACGCAATTCAAACACAGGCGTGAGAAAAATACTACTGATTTAATGCACACACATACACACACAGCCTAATGAGTTTCAAATCAAAACAATATCGATCACTGGAAAAGAAATGAAGCTATGTGCTGAGATTTATCTTTATTTTATACTATTATAATTAATTCATCAGATTCTTGTTGTTAGTGATGTCTGCATCTGTTCCAAGGTTTTTAAATGAATTTATGGTAATAGGATTTTTGTTGTTTAACAGGTCTGTTCATCCTCCTCTTTTTAATCACACACACAGTTGATCAGTGACTGTCAGTGCTGCTGATGTCTATGCCATTAATTAGAAAATATATGTTGTGGCATTTCATTATAATAATGATCTATTAATAACGCAGTCTTACCTGCAGAGATAAGAAAGCCTCCACCTGCTCGGTAAAGTTTGGGGCTGATAAAGGGAACAGCACATACCAGCAGGAACCCACCAGACACGCTCACTGCAACCCCCAGGATTATTAGGATGGTCCAGAATCCACGGAACACTACACACACACACACACACACACACACACACACACACCCACGCCCATTATATGATCACAAATGAACGATAATTTGAAAGAAAAGCAGTGATTCGAATCTTCAAAGCCATGATGTGCTGTTAGGACAAAGCCTTGTAATTCTCACTATTATGTAAAAATGTTCTTTGAAACTACAAAGTCAAAATTATTACATATGAAATCAAAGTAGTAAGAAGTTTTGCAGATTCTGAGTGAATGCTAAAACATATAATGCCGTCATACATCACAGATACATAAACATGAAACATTTTGTATCGTATAATACAATTTTATATGATTAAATTGTTTATGATGTAACAACTTTCCTCCCTCGTTCACATATTACAGTGTTTAAGTAAATCAGGTCTTTCTTACCAGCTGTGGCGTCATAGTCAGGGTGGGGAACCGGTCCGAGTGCGACTGGCAGTGGGAACAGATATCCATGTTCGCACTGCTTCATTCTGGGCTGATTTGCTGTCGAGATTTAGGAACAGTTCTGGTTAACGTTCAGCTGGATTACTTTTGTTTACTAAAGTGAGCCAAGCTTTATGAAGCCTAAGCTCATGATCTGTGGTTTATTTAGATCGTATAAAAGCATGCACATTGTGATCACGTCTTTATTTGAACACAAAAAGCCATATCCAGCGTCAGATGTGAGGCAGGTTATCTTTTGTCCCTCACACTTTCATGAACACAATGAAAACAACTTGAGGGATTTTCTTCAAATTCGGCACAAATGTCTGCATGCATTGGGACTCCACTCACTGAATAGAACAGCTGACAGTACAGACTCTGATGGGTCGCTGGAGAAGAAACAGCGCCGGAAAAAGCCCTCATGATGAACAATGAAGGAGGCATTTGGTTCTGTTCCTTTAGGGACCTGCGGAGACAAAGAGGGAGCTAAAGTGAGAAAATGTCCTGTTTTGGATACGAGGACGAGTTAAGGAACAGCACCTTTACATTTGCTTTAAAGAGGAACAGTACATGAGCTGATGGAAAATGGAATATTATGTTTTGGAGATGCTGCTAAACCCGCGTGAACCCAGGACGGGAGCCGCCGTGACGGGGCAGAATTGTTTGAACCCGGGCCCGTGGCAGCGCCCGTTTGAAGAGAGTCTCAGCCTGTGAATAAATGCACCGGGGTGCGCCGCTGCCTCCTGAACAACCTGGTGAGCATTTGTGGTCTGTGGTTTCTTAAGCGTGCATATGAAACGATTCAATGATGCTGTCACACCAACATGATTGATGCAGCAGGAGAGCCAGGAGCTCTTTCATGGTTCCATACAGAGAGAACCAGTCTGGGGCATATGTCTGGAGGATCATTTATAAATACAGAGAATGTCAAGGTACTACATGTTTTACTGCACAAGATGACAACAATACAGTGCTCAATGAAATCTATTATACACACTATGAAAATATGATAAAAGCTGTGTGATACATCATATAATAATTAACGTTATTGTATGATTTTAACTTTGTGGCAACAGTTTGGAGGCATGTAAATGAATGACATGACTGAATGTACAGGACTGAGATCCTGTAGCTGTGCTTGCTAATGTGAAGTATGCATGTGTACCTCGGTGCTGTTGGCCTGTCCCTGTTTGGGACCCGGCCACTCGAAACCCCCGCAGTCATCACTTGAGAGTAGCCAGTAGTCCGTGGTGAATGCCAACAAGAAACAGAGAAGGCCTGAGACCCCCAGCAAACCGCCGATCAGAGCTGCCACCCCGATCTTCATGGCTCGGCCGGTTAGAGCAACTGAGGAGGGTGAGGAATTACTCGGCCCTGCGCTCCACCCGAGCGAGGAATCTGTATGCACTGAAGGGGGCAAAGCTAGCTATTTTAGGAGAGGGGTGACGGGCAGTGTGGTATGGTTAAACCTCAGGGGGCTCAGTTATTTTGCTGTCATATGAGTTTTACATATTTTTACAACACTTTTATTTACTTTGTAATTTTGAGACCCACAAATAAAGCAGATACAGATTTCACTGAGGTACATGTGAGAGTTAACAGAGCAAATTGAAAATATAACTAAAATATACATTCATTCAAACTTTTATGAACATGTATTTGTTTTAAAGAACAATCTTTAGAATTTTGCCTTGAAAACATTTCAAACGTCATATAATTGTTATTAAACATAATATATAATTAGAATATGTATGTATAATAATATGTAATATATAATTTAATTGATCATATATATATATATATATATATATATATATATATATATATATATATATATATATATATATATATATATATATATATAGGCGGCACGGTGGCTTAGTGGTTAGCACGTTCGCCTCTCCAGCGCTAGGGATTCCCGGTTCGAATCCTCATCTGGGTGGAGTTTCCATGTTCTCCCTGTGTCTGCGTGGGTTTCCTCCGGGTTCTCTGGTCTCCTCCCACAGTCCAAAAACATGGATCAAGTCAATTGAATTCTCAAAATTGCCCCATATAGAGTGTGTCTGTGTGAGTGAGTGTGTGCCCAGCAATGGATTGGCGCCCTGTCCTGGGTCTATCTGCCCAGCGCCTGAGATGTTCTCCCCTGGATGGGCATGGGGAACCCCACCGCAACCCTAATAGAGGATAAAGCGGGAGATAATGAATGAATGAATGAAAAAAAAAAAAAATATATATATATATATATATATAATATATATATAAATAATATATATAAAATATATATATATATATATATATATATATATATATAATATATAAATATATATAATATATATAAAATATATAATCATGATTTCAGGACCTTTCTCTTTAATTAAATAATGTTTACATCGATACAGAACAAATCTCATCAACTGAATCTGGACTCGCCCAGCGATAGATCGGCGCCCTGTCCTGGGTTTATCTGCCCAGCGTCCGAAACGTTCTCCCGTGTATAGGCAACCCCCCCCCCCCCCACCCCACCCCGCGACCCTAATACAGGATAAAGCGGAAGATAATGAATGAATTAATTAATTAATCTGGACTCTGTGGCATTTGTGGGTTTTTACCCAGGGTGTTGATCTCTCAATCTGAAGGTTGGGGGTTCATATCCCTGGTCCACTGATGTTACCAATGTGGGTCCTTGAGCAAGACCCTTAACCCTCATTGCTCAAGGGATGTTGTGATGAACCCTGTGCTCGCTTTGTAAGTCGCTTTGGATAAAAGTGTCTGCTAAATGAACAAATGTAATGTAAATGTAATGTTTTACTGCCCTCTGCTGGAAAGTGCAGATCTGTACAACAGGATCATAAACTGTGGTTATGACTTAAAAACATCGAGCTGCTTTTTCAGTTGTTGTTCTTCAGTCAGTTTCTCCAGAAAAACATACAAATAAATCCATAACAATTTAATTAATTTATGTTAGATATTTTATCAAATATCCGTGAAAGAAGATTATTTACTTGTATACAGTAGGTGGCAGTGTTGTTAAGTAGTACAAACGACAACATCAGGATTATTAAGAGACACGTGGGTAAGTGATCATTCATAAATAAAGAAGTGAGAAATGAAAGAGTTTGCTGCAACTCGGTTGAGATGATGAATCGGTTCAGTACGCTCGACTCATTAAAAAAGAACCAGACAAGTGTCTTTATTTTGGGAAGGTCGTTGGAGCACAGTGGAACTGTAACATCCCTCACATTTACTCTACATTCATGATTAATTTGTGATAAATTGAAAGGTATTTGGTGCAGGACGGAACGTCCGCTCAGTTAATTATATATACATTATATGCAAATAGATGCTCACCTTCAGGCGTTTACGTACTGTTGGTTATATATTGTACTTTAACCTGAGGAATTGTTGTTTGGTGAAGCTGACTGTGAACTTTCAGTGTATATCAGGGCTTCCCTGAAGGTTCCGCAGTGGAAATACGCAGCAACGGGGAACTAAAGTGAGAACTGACACCTCCCTGGCTTGGTTTGGGCTCCGGTTCCAGAGTTGGCTCCACAGTGAGTGGGTTGCTGATCTGAACAAGGCTGGTTGGTTGGAATGGTGGGAGCAGGCTGGATGCTGGCGATGACCCGGGGCACGCCAGCCTCTCCTGCATGTACTGACTGTAGACTTCCTGTAGCTTCTTGTCCAGGTATCCATTCAGCATGGAGTTGGTGGGCTGCTCTCCATTAAGTGTGATGCTGCTGTCCATGATCAGGTAGCCATCATCAGGCATCAACACCTGCTGGGAAACCTGGAGATGCTGGAGATTGAAGTAATCCAGGACTGACTGGTTTTCATAAACCGGATTGGTTTCTTGGTTGCCGTCCAGACTTTCATTTCTGTCGCTTTGATTTAGATTGGCATATAATGTGGAATTGGGATCTGAGGCGAAGATGCCAGCTCAGGATTTATAGTACGATGATGATGATGATGATGATGGATTCAGTGATACTCTTAAATCTATTAGAGTTAAACAAAGACAAGGGTTGCAAGACAAAGAAACACATGATGGTGCAAATAGAACGGGTGATCGTCCAGAGCATTTACCTTTAGAACTGCAGAATTCACTCTGCTCCTGTGTGGATGAGCAAAACGCGTCGACTTCATCAGCAGGTGGAAGGAGCTTTGAGCAGTTTTTGGATGGTATGTTCTCCCCTCTGTATTCATACACATGGATAAAACTTTCTCCCAGCATCTCAACTCAAGCCTCGACACACAGGACACCCCTGTACCAGACAATCGATCATAATGGCATAATGGAGCTTCATTAGATCATATCAGATCAGCACAAACTTCATTTTAGCAACAGTCTAAGCGTGAGAGTTATTTTAGCTGATTATTGCTGGGAAACCTGCTTCACAGTAAGTAACGTATGTGAACATCTTATTTGTATGTTATCCTAAAACAATGAGAAGTAAAAAAAAAACTGTTTTGCTGTTAGTGGTGCGACAGTCAAGCAACTGATCTGTTTAAGCAACTGATCTGTTTAACTGATCAGTCAAGCAACTGATCCTTTAAAGATTAAAGTTCAACGATAAATCAAAATGATAAAGTTGTGAAGCAAGCCTTTTAACAGGGAGCATATCTGCATATCTGTTTAAGAAAGTTATGAAAGGTTTACGGAGCGATCTTCTTACCAGAGCAATGAAGTTTATTGAGAGATGAGTTCCAGCACTTTTCAATCGGATACAGAACTATAAGCCTCGGTCCTTTTTTACTTTTACTGCACTGCTGAACAGGAACCGATATTCACAAGCCGTGATTTCCAGAAGGCTGGTCACGCTGTGAGTTAAATCGGAAATGGTGTGGCCCCAGCTTACGAAACCATCGGCTCCTCGGTGCTCCGAAAAGGTGCCACTTCCTAATTTCAGAGCAGAATCACTTGATTTCATGCAACACAATATCAAATCACTCTTATTTTATTCTGTAAAATAACCAATGACATTTTAAAATGTTATATTTTTATGTAGAGGTTGGTACCAAAGGTTAGTACCAAATTGAAGGACTTTAATTGTATAAATTGTCCTCATTGGTTGTAATATTAAAGTCAGATCTCAGTGGAACAGATAACACATCAGGTTTAATAATTAAGAGGGAACAATGTGATGGACAGCCGCTGAAAATAACAGTGCAGGGGAAAAGGGGGGGGGGTTATTTATTAAATGAATAATTTATTGTCATGATAATTTCAGGCTGAAGCTGTTTACAGCTGCTGTTTTAGAAGAACTGAAAGTGTGGCACGAATTTCGCATTAAAACAAAACGGATCGGTTAGATCAAGACATGTAATTAAAATACTATAATTAAATTAAATAAAAAAACTATAATTCAATTAAAATTCTTAATTAAATTCTAGAGGCCACAATACATTTTCTCACTGTTCAAAGCTCGTCCTGTAAAGGAAACAGAAACCTACAATGAAAACAAAATGACACGTTGTAATGAAACAAATCTTTTTATTTCCTGCCTCCTTAAACAAAAACATACAAATTATTTTGTAGCGTTTAGCTTTTTTTATATCGTTAAAAAAAATGTACACCCTCAAGACATTCGTAGGAAAGAATTAAAGGTACACGACAATACTTACGATCACTACAGCTGGACAAAGGTCTGTTTCACTAACAGATATCTATGGTATATCTTTGTTTAAATTCAAATAAAGCATAAAGACTTTTTAAATACAAAAAAAAACATATGATGATCATAAAACAAGCAAGTGAAAAAAATCACTGTTTTTACTGAACCTTCAGTCGAGGACCCTGTGGAAAATAGTAAAGAAATACATCATGTTAAGAAATGAACACTTTCAACTTCCACTGCACCTTTAAAGGTCACCTCCACCTTCAGACCCGGCAACAGCAAACTCAGCAAACCAAAACATGATCGTCTAGAAAACATTGATACTCGTTTTTAGCCCTTTATGTTTATGTACAACACATTTTGCTCGGATGTGAATGCGTGAGGATGACTCAGATGCTCGTGTGTTGTAGTGTAGGCACTCGTTAATTCCTTGCATATGGCACTAAATGAATACCATCGTACAAACATGCAGCGGGAAATTTTTTAAAAATGGGTTTCCGATTTCCAATGTGGAGGAAGAAATAGACGTAATCCTGAATGGAAGAAGGACTGCCGCTGCTGATCTCATGGTCTGTACGATGCGACGGAGGACAACTTGACGGGAAGGCGAGAGAAGGCGGCGGAGAAACGCTGGTTGGATTGAAAGCACATTTTAGGTCACGATCACAAACGATGGCTTGAAGACGCAGACGAACCCGTGAACCGAATCACTGCTGCGCTTTTTTGGCCAGAGCCTCTGCTTCCTGCAAATACAAAAAGAAATGTTAATGATGGTTTAAGTAAGGCTTTCAGTTAATCATTGGCTTATTGTTCACTGAAGGTGACGTGCAAGGGCAAAGGGCAAGCTTTGCTGGTTCGAATGTGAACTAATTCATGTAATAAAATCATAACAGCTATTAGAATCTTAAAATCAGTCCTTCTTGGACTTTAGGTGTAAAACAAATAAAACTAGAAATTCTTTTGGCGTGGTAGCTCAATGGTTAGGGTGTTGGGCTCTCAATCTGAAGGTTGTGGGTTCAAATCCCAGGTCCACTGAAGTTATACCCTCACTGCTCCAGGGATGCTGTACCAACCCTGTGCTCGCTTCGTAAGTCGCTTTGGATAAAAGCGTCTGCTAAATGACCAAATGTAAATGTAAAAAAAACTAAATGCACCGGTGCCAGACAATAAATAACATTAAAAAAGGAAACTATTGTGCAGTACGATCACATTCTGAAACACATCTGGCAACCCTAACCAAATAATTTCCCTCCTGTCTCCCTGCTTAGTTCCTCGTTTGAGGGCTGGAGGGAGAAGTAAATCAATAAAGAGGCTTTTAATTGTGATCAATAGTGAGTTTCAGGCTACAGCACTGACTTCAGATCAGCTATTTTGAAAGGGCAGATTCAGACAGACACGCGGCTTAGATCCAGTCATGTTCGAGTCGGCGAGGCGTGACGAGTCTGCTGAGACTCAGACAGTGAGACAGGCTCGTCATTCGGCCCGCCAGTTTCCACTGCAGAACCCAACTGTGGAGCGTTATTGTTATTTGCTGGAGCAGCATTCCGGCCATAACGACGCGAGGTGGAAATAAAGAGGCCGTTCAGTTCCTGGAATTCATGAGCGTGTTCTGATGCAGACCTTAGAACCTGGAGGAGCGGTCAGGCCCAGAAACGCATACACAGCATTCTCCTCCCGTGCATCGAAGAATGCCTCGTAGTTCTGTACAAAACATAGGGAAACAACAGATACAAAACGTTCAACCTAAATGTACTCTGTATATGATTCTGGCTTTTTAACGAGGGCCGGGATCAGCGCTCACCCCGCAGTACTTCTCCTCGTTGAAGATCTGAGGTGGGAGAGGGTTCCCGGTCGCCGGCCGTGACTCCTCCGGTACGTTTTCCCGCATCCATTTCCGGTTCTCTTCGTTGGCTGCGATGTCACACTCCTCAAACTCGATCTTATTGGCAGCCAGGAAGCCCATGACGTCCTGCTGCTGCTTCTTGATCTGCAGGAGAGATATGCAGGAGATCAGTGATGTTGCTCAGGATGAAGTGCAGAGGCCTCAGTGACACCCAGCCAACGGCCGTCTGTGGATTTGCTTCTGCAGAGGAAATGGTTCTCTGGTGTCCATTATCTTAGTTCCTCTAAATGACCGCTTTATAGCTGACTCATCGCTGCTCTGTGTGAACCACAGCGCCGAGTCCCATCAAGTGCAGAAACATCAGAGAATACAGAGAAGAAGATGCATTTCAAATGGAAATCTATAGTTCCATTATTTTGGTTAGTGTTTATACAGACTCCATAATATTACATGCATTGCTGCTTTATGTTCTGTCTACCAAAATACTATCTAACTGTGTCTTTTAAATAGTCCACTGTCTCATGTTAACCTCAGGCCGTTCAGAGTGTCCCGGGCTGCGTCGGGTGGCTGTAAGGTTAAAGAAAGACCCTAGAAGGAGAACTGGAAACCAGGAGATCTCTGGGACTCACTTTACGGGAGGGAGGGAGTTGGCCAGACACAAACCAAATAAGGTCTGCAGAGAGAAACTTCGCCATGTGCTTGTCCTAACACCAAACAGACAGCAGGCAGGGGGTGAGCAGACACTCTGAGACCATCAGTAACTAAAGAGGGACCATTTCCTCTCATTTAGAGAAATACTGTTGTCCTTATGATGCTATTTATTACCCAGTTATATCTGTTATATATTTATTTTGTTGTAAATATACATTGCAATTCATATAAAAGTAGTATTTTATGGCATGTGACAGTTTTTGGCCTTTTACTCTGTGGAGCGTCTGTGAGGTCAGACACTGAGGTCTCAACCTAAAGGTGTTAGATGAGGTTGAGCCATGCTGAAACAGGAAAGGGGCCTTCCCCAAACTCTTTCCACAAAGTTTAAAGCATACCATTGTCCAAAACACACTGCGAGGTACTTGGTCAACATTATGTCGTTAGTAATAAATCATTATTGTTTTTCATTTGTAAAAGAAATGTAAGAAAATAGGTAGAGGACCGAATTCCAAAACACCATGAACTGTACGTGTCACATTCGTTTGGGGACATGCGAAACCTATCCAAAACCTATTTGTTATGCAAATCTCGCTTGTTCAAATCAGGCCCGTCAGGAGAGAGATAAGCTCGGGCGCCGATGGAATGCATGGATATGAGCTGCAGCATGCGCTCGACGGCCATCGCACATGCCCCAGCTCTCCTGAGAATGTAGGCGGAGGTCAGCCATCTCTTTTTACTTTCACTCTCCAGATTTTACACATTCCAAAGTTAAATCATCGTCATGCCTTAAACCCATAAACACAGTCCCGCTTTTTAATTATCCCACTTCACAGCCACGCAGAAGCTAAACGATGTGGATTCAGTCAGGGCGTGACCTCCGCTGCTGTGTACACACCACTTAGTTGACATAGTTGTTTTTTTAATGACACGTCCGGAGCTTAAACATAAAGTTTGAAAAACTGGACCGTGCTCCAAAAGACACACCTCGTGATGACACAGTATGACATCACTTCTCTAGAGTCATGTTCCCTATTCCAGATCCTCTAGTCTAAAGCAAGACTGCAGCTGCTTTTTAAGGCACCACCAACACACTCTGTATGAACCAGTTTCCCCCAGTTTTTCTCCTTGTTTACAGGTTTAACCACATGAGGCTGGTTAAACCTGTAATTCTACTAGTCCATGATGATGGGCTACAGCTACGTTTCAACTGGGATGCTTAATTAATAATGAGCACGCTTCCAAAGAACTTAAAAAGCTTGAAAACAGACATGCATTATATGGAAACAGACATGCATCAGAAATGTGCAAGACATACTGCTATCATCACACTATCACACTAAAACATCACAACAGTACTGTTTATCATGAGGTTTCAGTTTCAGCATTTCCATTTTACTGCAAGGATTCATCCCACAAAGAAAAAAAAACATTTCTAATAACCTTAAATGTGTTAATGGTTCATTTCCTGGTTTTGAGCACAAGTCCATGAAACGTGTAATGTTTTAGCTTTTAAACTATGGTCTTCTTTTTTTTCAAATAACAGAAAGAGATCTGTTTTAAATGTATGAAACCACAAAACTTTGGGTGCGAAGTCATTCAGTAGCTAAGAATACAGTTTCCTGGTGCATTCTCACTTAAACCGCTCTCTTTAGACATGTAAACTCATCACAAAAAGTCTACAGGAACATGTTCTAAAGCACCTCTGTTTAAACGACGGGTTTAGTTGACTTTCAATGCGGAAACAAATCTTTTATTAACATAATGTTTGTTAACATAAAAAGGTTGTCGTCTGTAAACCTGTAAACAAATAAGCTACTGTAGGATAAAAGTGCAGACCTTTCCCTTCAGATGCAGAGGATGTGTATCTCAACTTACATAGACTTTGACCAAGAAAGCTTTAAGAGTGTGTTTGTGTGTGTGTGTGTGTTGTTTGTTCATATAGCCCTGGTCCATAAAAGAGAGCTCTGTTAGTTAACCAAATTAGGAACAGTTTAACTGAAGTCATGCCCTGATTCTTGGCGCTGCGTGTCACTTATCTACAGTAGTTTGATGGAGCTGTATCTTTTATTGTAACTGTTATTATAATGTTATTATCTAAAGGCAGTAAATGGAGGAATGTGCATTTGGAAAGGCCCTGCTGTGGGAATTGACAGAGCTGTGTGATGAGCCTCAGTTAGCGCTGTGACGTCATAAAGAGGCCACAAAATAACTGTTTAGGATCAAAGAACTTGGATGCGGCTTATCTGACTGGCGGCGGGTCACCTGTCATCGTTTACATTCTGATACACAGCACAATGGTGGAGGCTGAGAGATGGAGGAAGTGGCTGCATCACCGAGAAAACAGTTCAATGCCATATTTAGAGTTCTTGCTCTCTTTAGTCTGCTCTCTCTCTCTCTCTCTCTCTCTCTCTCTACTTCCTGTGCGTGCAGGGCGGTACGTGGACGTGGACGACTGAGGTTCGAATAATCAGTGAAAGGCATCGCATCTTCGTGAGAATAAGGTTCTGATTCAGAAGCTGCGATTTGGTTCCTCGGAACCGAGCAGCCCTGCGCGCCAGGCCGTGGCCGTGGCCGTGGACGTGGTGGTGCGCGTCCTGCTGATCTGTGATGCCATGCACGGATCTATGTTCTAACGCTCAGCTCCAGAACCGAGCCGCTCCATCAGCCACGAACAGCACAAAGAACCGAGCCGTGCGTGCGCGATGCTTACCGCCGTGGATCCGGACGAGGACGCGATGTAAACTTTAATCACCATTGTTCTGCAAATTCCTCCCGAGAGGAGAACAGGGCCAGCGTACGAGGGTTCCAAAACGCTAGAGAGTGTGCACTTTCCCCCTTAAAACTGTAGAGTAGTGTGCTTACAGAGAGAGAGAGAGAGAGAGAGAGAGAGAGAGAGCAGTGCGCAATACTCCGCCTCCTCCCTGTCCTCTCTCACCCTCCACACCCTCCCTGCTTCTCAAAATGCCCCCCCCCCCCTCTCACACACACACACACACACACACACACACACACACACAGTGTTCTGCAACAGCATGACACACACACATACACACTGTGTACAAAGCTAGAAAAGCTGCTGGGAATTTATAATAACGTAAACATACAGAAGGTGTCCAGACTTTGCACCAAGAACATCTCCCACTACTTTCTGACACTCGGGGGAACTAACTGCCCCATTGCCCTGAAAAACTTTGGATGACTTTCTTGTTTTATTACACCCCAGTTCATATCAGCAACGAATAACATAAACTCCTGGATGAGATAAAGGGATTATGACGATTGAAATACCAAGGCTCTTCTTTCCTTTTTGTTAATGAACGTGATGCTCAGCTGTCCACATACTTTCGTCCAACTGGACTTCACTGCCATCCCAAAAAGGGTGTCCTAAAAATAAATGTGTAGAAAGAAGTTCTTTGGAACGATGCCATACAGGAAACCGTTTTTGTTCCATTAAGACCTCAGGTGAGGGTTTGTTTTTTTGTTTTTTGTTTTGTCAACATTTGCCACATTGAACAAAAGATTATTTTCCCTTTAAATGTTTTCTTTAGTTCCGAGTGATGAGGAATCTCGGTATGTTACAGTGTGATGGTAAACACTCACTCACCTCCTGCTGGAATAAACAATTAATAAATGATTTATTATCAAGGGTTATACTGTTTCCTATAGAATTGATCTAAAAACGAATAAAAGCATTGATTATCCGACTGAATTCTGTTATTAATCAGTGAAAGGTTTAATGTTAATGTGTAACTCATGTGTAATGTGTCATTAATTTGGATTCCACTCTATAAATTTATTATTTTGTATTCTTTACATTTGTTCATTTTAGCACACTTTTATCCAAAGCGACTTACAAAGCGGGTTAATCACAACATCTCTGGAGCAATGAGGGTTAAGGGTCTTACTCAAGGACCCACACTGGTAACATCAGTGGACCTGGGATTTGAACCCACAACCTTCAGATTGATAGCCCAACGCCCTAACCACTGAGCTACCACACCCTAATTTTCTTTCCCATAACTTTTATAAATATGATACAAAGATTTGTTAAATTATTGAACATGACGTCATTGTGGAGAGAACATGCCAAATGTATCAACACAGAATGAAAACAACAACAAAACCCTTTTTTAACTTTGCTACTAAACCAATGTTCTTCTTGTTTGGGATCTGTAACCTGAGTATTTTCTAAGGTTAATGGAGATGGAGACGGTGCAAAGCGCCACCTGCAGGCCGGGCCGCTCTGTTCAAACGGTGCATTCTGTAAAAGAGAAAGAGCGGCGCGAAGTGAGCGGTTGAGCCGGGCGCCATTTTGGATCCAGTGTGAATAAGAAGCCCCGTCGATGAAACAATGCGCCTTTCTTTAATTACACATCAAATCCACGGACAGCGTGGCGATTCGCAGCGTTAACGTTTTGGACCGAGCGTTAGACACGAAAAACTAACAATGTGCTGCATCATCCCACTGTTTTAACGCCATCGAGTATTTGGCGGGTATTAGGACTGGGAATCGACTCTGAAAAGAACCGGTTCGTTGCTTTTCAGTTGTTCCGAGTCGAGAGTCAACTTCAAAGCTTCGAATCCGGACATTCGCGCAAGTGAATCGACTCAGAAGAACAGAGTAACGGAATGTAACAGATTATAATCCACAAGTGATGTTTAATTCAACTAAAGCAGACAAAACGTTTTAACGAAATCTCAGTAAAATCACGTGTTTTCAGTGATACACGCTTTACTCGTGTAATCGTGTTTTAAATGTGTTCTGTGGGTGTTTAACACTTCTGATGAATCTGACAGATTAAACTCGTTATTTCATCATTTCTCGGGTTTCCGTTGGATGTTTTAATGTCTTACTGATTATTATGTTTGTATTACGTTTCATTTTATTGTTTAATGTTTCCATTCTGTGCATTCATTTGGCATGTTCTCTCATGTTGGATATTTAAATAAACCTTTGTATTCCTATAGAAAGGAATTTTAAAAAAATAAAGTTTTAGTGGAATCTACATAAGTGACGTTCCAAAATGATCGCTATGAGATGTTATTTATGGTCATTTATCAGCCCATCAGCAATGGGCTCATTTTGGTCTGAAAAATATTCTGTAAACTTTAAACAGTGAATATTGATCCTTTAAAATACTAACTAAAACAACATCCACTATTCACTCGATATTAAATTAAAATATTAATATATTATATAATAGTAATATATTTGGTTCTGTAGGTCTTTAAGTGATTAAACATCTTTTAAGGTCAGGTACTATTTTTAGTAAAGTAATTTGTCTTTATTATAGTTTGCAAACAAACCCAAGTCTCCAGTAGTTCAATGGATCAGAATCAGAATACTTTATTAATCCCTTTTAAAAAATTGCACTTTTTACAGATTCTCCATGTGTCATATATATATAGGCGGCACGGTGGCTTAGTGGTTAGCACGTTCGCCTCTCGGCACTAGGGATTCCTGGTTCGAATCCCCATCTGGGTGGAGTTTACATGTTCTCCCCCTGTCTGCGTGGGTTTCCTCCGGGTTCTCCGGTTTCCTCCCACAGTCCAAAAACATGGATCAAGTCAATTGAATTCTCAAAATTGCCCCATATAGAGTGTGTTTGTGCAGTGAGTGTGTGCCCAGCGATGGATTGGCGGCCTGTCCTGGGTCTATCTGCCCAGCGCCCGAGACGTTCTCCCCTGGATGGGCATGGGGAACCCCACCGCGACCCTAATAGAGGATAAAGCGGGAGATAATGAATGAATATATATATACTGTATATATATATATATATATATATATATATATATATATATATATATATATATATATATATATATATATATATATATATATAAGAAGAATAAAAAAATATTAAGAGCAGTAAAGTTCAACTAAAAAAATACAGAATAATGTAAAAGTAAAGTGGCATGTGCAAAGTACGCTATGTATATATATTCCATCCATTATCCTCCACTTTATCCTTTATTAGGGTCGTGGTGGGGTTCCCCATGACCATTTCAGGCGCTGGGCAGATACACCCAGGACAGGGCGCCAATCCATCGCTGGGCACACACTCACTCACACAGACACACTGTATATGGAGAACTCAATTGTCCTTGATCCATGTTTTTAGACTGTGGCAGGAAACCGGAGAACCCGGAGGAAACCCACAAGGACACGGGGAGAACATGGAGACTCCACCCAGATGGGGATTCGAACCTGGAATCCCTTGTGCTGAGAGGAGAACATGCTAAACCACTAAGCCACCATGCCGCCCTGTATATATATTAGATTTAATAAAATAAAAACACATTGATTTATTGTGTATAAAAACAGATCAAAGGTGGAAAAGCTTTTTTTATAGACTTTATGTACAACGTACTTTATAATGTGTTGCCCAGTGAATCGGTTCCTTATTTCACGCAAATTATGAATCATCCTCAGAGTCAAATCCATAGCTGATGGAATTGAGCGAGTCTATCTGACTCGGAGTCGACTCCACTGGTCCGTCGTGCGCGGCTGGCTGTTCTGAGCGCGGATTGGTCGGAGACGACATCAATCACGTCTTGGCCGCGCCCCTCCCCCTCATTCAGCCACTGGCTGTAATGTTGCTGTGTGTTTACTACTGACTGGATTTCAGATAAAGACTCGGCTGAGAATCTCATGCTCTGAGCGCGTTTGCAAAAAAAAAAAAAAACACTCGATTTTAGTGAGTTTTAAAAAAGCCTCCTGCAGGAACTCAAGATGCCCAAGAGAAAGGTACGTGCGCCCCGAGCCGCACGCTTTAAAGCGCGACCTCGGGGCTGTTTTTATATTAAACTCCTTTATTTGCACGTGACTTCCGTTTTATTTTTTAATTGTCTTCGGTGCAAAACGTCGGAATTCGTCGTGAGTAATTTTCGGGAGCGTTGTGAGCGCCGGACGCGGCGCCGCCGTGCTGCGGTTCGGTTCTCGGAGTCGTCCTCAGTCCATCCGGCAGCCCCGCTCGGCTCGGCTCTCCATGCTGTGAACCAGGAGCAGCCATGCTTTTTTTACACCGAGCTACTTTAGCTGAAAGAAAGATCGCCGTTTGTATCGCCCTCGGACCCTCGGACGGCCCCGAGGGGCCCCAGAAAAATGACGCGGGACGCGTGCGTTCGTTTGCGCCGTCGTTTGTTCGGTTTCGCGACTTAGAAAATACACATTTTATTTTTTTTCTCTTTGTTCGTGCCACCAGATGGTTGCAGTTCCACTTATCCGTCGGTAGATGGCGCCTCGGTTCTTCTTTCTGCCCCTCCCCCTTTATTTCTGAGGGTTTTGGGAACTTAAAAACTGGGGGGGGGGGGGGGCATGTTGAAGGGCCCTGAGCAGTGAGAGGGCCAAAATACCTTTGGGAGTGGAAATTGTCTCCGGGTTCATTTTATTTCCCCCTCAGAACCCAGCTGCAGATTCTGAGTAATTACAATATTATCAACTAGCTGGAATTAAATGGTGCTTTTTGAGTTTATGTTTACATTACATGACGTTTAAATAATAAATATAAAAAGTAGCATATTTAATTGCTTTAGAACTTTTGGTGTATATTAAAAAGTATGTAAAAACATTTGTGGATAATGCTTTTCTTGTCTTTTGCAGCAGCACGGTGCTGAGACTGATGCTCGGGAGGAGGTGTGTACTCTTTATATGTAAACAACTGACTTTGCTTTTAGACATTTTCAGCATTTTTGGATTGGTTGTCTTTTTTAATATAATTATTTGTTTTCTTGTTTCAGCCTCAGAGAAGATCTGCCCGGTTATCTGCAGTAAGTCGTCAGTAATAAATGTAACTGTAGTAAACCTGTAATAAATTTGTACATTACACTGCTATTTATTATACTGTAATTTCTCCTGTCAGTCTCTCAGTTGATGAAAATGTGGTTGATATTTAACCATTTACTGATTTATTAGTTAATTTTTATTTTATTTACAGCGACCGGCTCCCCCCAAACCTGAACCCAAGCCAAAAAAGACAGCTAAGGTATAAATACTCAATAGTTTATTGCACCTCTGTAATTATCCTCATCACACACAGTAAGCGCCAATAGGAAACCTGTTGTGCGCCCTCTGGCCGTCAGTATGATATTGCACCCATGTTAAACCATTAACAGCAAGTTTGATTTTATTAAATTTTTTTTTAAACATAACTCATTTTAATGAATGCTTCTTCACTTAAAGACCTGCAGAATCAGATATATTATGTAATATGTATACATATTTTATTTTGATATTTAGTGAGTAGGTAGTGGATGTTGTTTTATTTGGTATTTCAATAGATTTATATTCACTGTTTAAAGAACACAATATTTTTTTTGGCCAAACTGAAATTTCAGATAAATTACCAAAAATAACAGCTTAATCTGACCCAATTGATATGTTTTCATTGTTAATGATGTTGTTGCGGAGTTTGTCCACTAGAGGGAAACCTCCCAATAATCTTGCTCACACCAAACGGTTTCATCAGTTCCTAATTATTTTAATGATTAATTATTAATGAATTTAATACTACATCACGTGACATTATCGTGGTGTTTACTCCCTAATGATGACATTTTGAATAAAATAATTTAAAAAAGCTTCACATGTCGCTCTCAGAAAGACAAAGCCGTGAAGGACAAGAAAGAAGAAAAGAAAAGCAAAGGGAAGGGGAAGGAGTCCTCAGAAGCTGAGGCTAACGAGGAGAACCACTCGGAGAACGGAGATGCTAAGAGCAACGCGGTATGTTACTGTCGCATTCACACAATACCTCCCGGAAGTCTGCTGTTCCTCTTATCGTTTTTTATGTTAGTTTTACTCTGTAGGTAAAGCTTGTTTATACTTTGTGTTGGGGTGGGGCCTGTTTGCTCCCCTCACCATACTTTACAGTTGGCAGGTCATTTTTAGAGAGAACTGTGACGATGTGAGTCCGTCTGTTTGTTTTTTAATTTTAGGTTGACGATGCTTCTGGAGAAGGCAAGGATGACGGCAAATCTGAGTAGCACCCTCCCACCGTCGACCCTCGCCACCCCCATTTCCGTAGACTCCCCCCTTCGTCCTCCGTGCAGAACAGCTCCGGCGTCACCTCGGCGAGTTGTTAACAAAGGAATATTTTTATTGGTGATTTTATAAGTATCAGTACAGATTTCTAGCACAAACTGAATCTGAGCTCTGCAGATTCACGCCGCTCGAATTACAGATTTGCGAGATCCCTCGGTATCATTTTATAAACGCCTCAGAGTTCCGAGTTCCTTCAGTGTTTGTAGAACGTTTCGTTAGTGTGAGCGGAAGTGCGTCTAGTTTTCAGTGCTTCTGTCTTTTTTTTTTTTTTTTTTCGTTTGTTTGTTTTTGGTTTGCACCCTGCCCTCTTACCCCCCCCTCCCCACACCACCCACTGTTATCTAAACCCTAATTCTATTATAACTTTAAATTTTTTTTTTTTTTTTTACCATACATGCAGTGAGTCTCCTCGCTTTTGTCTCTTGTACTAGATTTTTCACTTTGGTGTTTTTGTTTGTAACACAGAGGAAAATAAAAGAAAAAAAAAAAGAAAAAGGAAAACATTCCAGAACCGTACGGTACTTTATTTCCATCTGCAGCGACATAAAGTTTCAATTGTAAAATTCAAGAGCAGCTCGTCTGCGGCTTCATGAACTTTTAAATTTTTTGGAGTAATTTTAATCTTTAGACAATGTGGCAGGTATAATGTACCCCCCCCCCCTCAAAAAAAAAAAAAACATCTGATGTTCTGGATTAATAAACAAAACTTGAATTTTCCTCACCTCGCCTCTCTGTGCATTCATTTTAAACTCTCCTGTTTCTGTGCCTTTGTGTTTGAAACTTTATATCTTTTTTATTTTTAAATGTTTTATGAACTAAAGTCAGAAAAACATCTAAGATCGCTGAGCTTTTTGATTGCTGCTTCACTGATGGCACCAGAATGGGCATCACTACAGGATGTTCTTTAATGTTATTGTGAAGATGCGAGCAATCAGCAGTTGCAGAGATTTCTGGTATCAACAATTATGCCACAGTTCAACAGCTTTAATTACATTTTGTTCATTGTGATAATTGGCTGATTTAGATAATCACATTAATAAGTAAGTGTTTATATATATGAATGATATAGGTGTCTGTGGTGTATTTATTGAAATTATTTATAATTGGGTTGCTCTGCGCTTCGTTTGCAGCCATCACCTTTCTGTTAGTTTTCTCATGTGCTTTTCATCTTTTGTAATTTTACAAATCCTCTGAATAATCGAAGCCTCTTCACTGTGCATCAGTTCGATTTCAGCGAGACGCTGCAGGGAGGTGTTGAAAGGTGTTTTATTGAGCCTCTGGGTTAATGCACCTAATGAGCAAATCAAATGCTTCTAATCCGGTGGCTTTAAAGACAAGACTTCAGTGAAGGAGGCTCAATAAAATAAAAAAATATATGAAAGAACACCACAATGGCCATCCTGTTCACCTCCTGAGGCTGAGAGACATGTCCACAAGGTTAAAAACTGACAACAATCTCAAAACTGGAGATAGAATCAGTATTCTTTTGGCTCATATTTATGCAGAACTACACAATGTTCTAAAAGCTTCCCAAACTTGGAAGCATCAGTGTTTATAATGAGTCCAACTCGGGTGCATTGTTCCTGACATGATCATTAATGGATTTTCAGATGGATGGATGAACCTGCACCCTGTGGACATCATGATTGGATGAACTGCTACTCTCTGCTGTGTAATTGGCTGATCATCCTGCCGGGCTGTGGATTTGTGAGTCACATGTTCCCCCGTCACGCGTGTGAATCACTGCTGTGGAACCTGAATGAGTCACTAAAGAGACGACTGAGAGCCATTTTCCATTATTTGCACCCCAGCTCACCTTGAGATGCTCAGAGGCTCGGAGCTCTGCGCTGACTGAGTTACAGCCTCAGGAGGCAGGTTCTGTCCTCTGTCAGGCGAGTTTAGAACTTTATTGCTTATTAATTAGTATCTCTAAACCACATGGTCCAAGTTTAAATGCCACTGTGTGATTTATTCAATATAAATATAAAACCCTCAGAAGTTTCACAGAGTTTACTTCAACACACCACTTTTATTTGTTTCTTTATCTGTACACATTGAACATAAAAAAACATGCCCCTAACGTGCCCCAAAGTGTTTACTTCCGTCAAAGGTCACTACACTTCGATTTTAAGACCATTTTAAGTTCTGTGTTTCAGGTGATACAGAATGTATTAATTCCTCACCAAATTCTAGGCCACGTTGCTTTAATTTAAATAAATAAAAATAAAAATAAACAAGAGTGGTTTTGATTGGACACCGTTGTTCAGCAGTGTAGTTCGGTCTGCAGCCTGTAGGTGGCAGCGTGGTGTCGCGGATTCGTTTTGTAAAAGCGGCGAATAGTTTAAACTGTGACTCTGGTTCCTCATATAGGAACTATGTAGTTCCAGCAAAACAGACACAATTCCAGAGACGAAACGTTGGTATTTAACAACCAACAAACAAATAACAAACAGCGGTTTTAAAAGTAAAGATTATGGTACAGATGGATGCACGGGTACCCAACAGAGGAACTACAGAGGCCATTCCAGAACCAAAACGTTCACCTGAACATGGCCTCACCATCCATTACCTGAGAATCAGTGTACTGATGGATTTTAATAAATGACTGAGAGGTGAACTGAAAAACAGTCGTCCAAACGAACTACCTGCAACATCCAACTAATCTAACTGCAATTATTGATGCTCCAATAAATCACTGCATCAGAATCATTCAAATAGCATCACAATGGTTCCTAATGCAGCAGCAAGCGTTTCGACAAGAACTAAAAAGCATAATATTAGATTAAATAAATAAAAAATATATAATAACAAACTAAACTAAAAGAAAAGTCAAACTGCTGACATCGTGTTTATGTTGCAGCAGCATTATTCTGTTTTTGTGACTTTTTACATCATAAAAGCACAGATATGCAAAATTCAACATCATAAAACTAAATCCAACAAATTAAATTAATGTAATAATTTTGATCACTGATCAGGTTTAAACCCAAACCTGATGGACTCTGATCGCACCTGCCTGTTATCATCTTTCTCTTTCCAAATCTTCTGGACCCAAAATACATTTTTGGATGTCTGTGGTAAATGGATCTGATGGAAAATCACTATCTTTTTACCTGCAATCTGTTTTCACATTCATCACAAGCCTTTAATCTTCCAGACTCATTGTCACTGACAGAAGACTGCTGCTGGGAGCATTTATGAGCGCCTCAGTATCTCTGAAGACCATAGCTTGTCTATTAGCTCTCTTTATAGCTTTTAATTATTTTGCTTAATAGACAAAAACCCTGCGTGAGCTCAGCAATTCATTAATTAAAGTTATACGAATAAAATAAAAGGCAGGTCGCACTGAACTGTGAAGATTAAACGAGTGAGTGAAATAAACATGACTGAGACGCTGGTAATTACAGTCGGCTGTTTTATTAAAAGCCATTAGGTGGTTTAAAAAGGATGTTAACTATTAATGACTTAGATTAGATCATGAACAACTTCTGTGAGTGGCTCCAACAAAAAGTCCACCATTGTAATTCACAGATAAGAACGTTCTTCTATGTTAGAACTGAACAAAGTTCTGTTTTCCTCTGTTTGTTCTTCATCACTTCAGTATTTTGATCAAGATGAAGCTGAAATTGTTCTTATTCTTTTGTATCATATTAAATATTTACCTTTAAACTAAAGCTGATAAATAAAAGTATCACTATTCCTTAAATAGTATTAAGTTCCTTTAAATAAAAGAAGCTTAAACTGGTTTATGTGCTAAACTGGAGAAAGATATTCGACCATCTGAGGCTTTTCATGATTAACTTTATTTTCTGTCCCATGATGCCCCTGTGATTCTGTACCTGCTGCATTCTTCTTGCTTATAGTTTTGGGAAACATTCCACCTCAGAGCTCCGACCTCAGTACTTCTGTTTATGGGGAGAAATGTATTTATGTGTGGATGCTAAAGCCAAAATTAAAACTATATTTTAGAGAAAACAATCCTGCGTATTTCCTACAGAGTGGCAGGTCATACATTTCCAGCATCCGTTCCTGCAGTCACGGTCGCCGCGGAACCCAACGATGCTCATAACTCACGCTGTGCTTGCCCCGAAGCCAAAAGTGCAGTGTTGGAATAAAAATGGTTTAACCTGAAGTATTATTCCCGTCGCTTTGTAGAAATCCTGCACGGATGGATGAGGCCGTACGAGGCGGAACCCCGGGTGGTACAGACGAGCTCCTGAAATCCAAACGATGCCTCTTATGAGCCGAGTGAGCATCAAACACAAAGAGAAAACAACGGAAAGGTAGGCAACCTCAGCTCAACTTCGTCTTTACAAAGTTACGAAGCAGCCACACCGGTTTACTGTCATTATACAGCAATCACAGCAATTAATTATTAAAATTTAACACACTATTTTACATCCTGACCAATAGCAATACTGCTTTCACTGTGGTGTGAGTTTTACAGAAAAATAATTTGGACATTTCAGAATAATCAGATTTCCAGGGCTCTTGTTCATTGAAGTTCTTTTTTTAAATGCATGGACAATGACATTAACCAATCAGATTCAACCAATCATCTTTCCATGACCTCGTTATTGGCGTGATGATCAGAATGTTGTTGTTTAAAAAAGCCGTTTGTGGTTACCAAACCGTTATATATTTATTTCTGGTTCTATTAAATCCTCAAAGCTGATACTAAAGAATAAGCAGGATCGTGTGTTGCTGTGTGCTGTATAGTAGGTTTGCAGAACGTGTTGTATTAAACGTTTGGACAATGTGGCCTGGTCAACAGAAAGTTTGAGTTTGAATTGAATAGTTATCCGATCTGAGAACACGCTCATCGGTACAAACTGGTGTTACTTCAGTGTGGACGACCCGATGCCCGGCCTCTCTGAGTGATCAGCTCCTGAAGGTGTTGGGATTTAAAGTCACCACCTATGAGTTTTGGTTCTTCACAAACCCACAGGGTAATTCGAAAGCCTCTTCAGGAAACCACTGTGTGTGATTTACTGTGACCCAGCATGCACTGCACCACAATCACCGTCTGATGTCGGAAAACGTCGGCCGTGTCCTGTAAGTGTGCATTAAACGCCGTTCTCAGATGGAATTCCAGCAATAAGACCCAGCATGGAAGCCAGAAGTCATCCAGCCTCTGCCGCTGAATCACGCTGTTAAGACGGCGGCGCTTTCCTCCGATGAACCCGGTGACAAGCTAATGACGACGAGTTGTTTCGAAGCCCCTCCTGACCCCGAATGAGTGTCATGTCGTTTTACCCTAAAAGCTTTTCTCTCTCTTTTTGACACATGCTGCAGCCACATCACCTTCCTCTCAAAGTTCTGTAAAAAATTTTTAGAAAGTCGCTGTATTTTTGATAAACCCCGTAAATACTTTTAAAGTAAAAAAAAAGAAAACTCTTACATTATATGCCAGAAAGTATGTGGACACTCGACCTACTTACATTGTCCACAACATTGTCAAATCAATATGAACAAAATGCTTTATCATCAAATTCAGGTGTTTAGGACAACTATGTGATGTTTTGTTTAAAAATTTTTTTTTTTTAATATTATAGAAAGCCTTCTTAAAAATAGTGGAAGCTGTGGAAGTGTTAGAATGGGATGCCATTTTAAGTTGCATTTGTCTTTGTGTGGCTCGCTGTGGAGTGAGGACGGAGTGTGTGTTGTAATTAGTGTAACTGTAATTAGTGTAACAGGGGAAATAAAGAAATGAATAAAAGGTCAAAATAGATTGGGCCTTATATTTATACAAATAAAAGAACCATCAGGAAGATGGAAGCATCTCAGTAACCAAGACTGTAGCACTAAAGATGTACTTTGTTGGAAGAAATAAATCGATTATTATTGTTGTTGGTATTATTTTTTATTATTCGTGGGATCGGTCTGTTGTTCTGGAAGACAAACGTTTTGTTTGGAGACGCCGAGGCGGCGATGCGAGACCAGGTTTGACACGACATTTCGTCTTTGTGGCAGCGTGATGATGAGCAGGGCTGATTTGTTATGGAGGTGATGGAGGTGATCCAGGCTCTGGCTCAGGTGCGAGAGGCTGGGAGGAGAGTGGCTGACCTTTTGGGTAGCGCGTTTAATTGCCGGCACAGCTGATCGT
Organism: Corydoras sp. C115; assembly: GCA_019802505.1. Classification (NCBI taxonomy): domain Eukaryota; kingdom Metazoa; phylum Chordata; class Actinopteri; order Siluriformes; family Callichthyidae; genus Corydoras; species Corydoras sp. C115. The sequence goes on from JAFMOC010000029.1 coordinate 393,049, forward strand.
GGACGCTGTTCCTCTTATCAGCAGGGTGGGGTGAGGTGGGGGGTGGGGGACGAGGACACACTGCGAACGTGTACTTACCATCGATGTTCTAAACACTCTGTACGGTTGATGGAATGGAAATGGGAGTAGCTGGCGCGTGGCTGCGATGCCCTCGTCCGGGCGTTACGGGCGCGGGCTGATCTATTTCGGGAGGAGGCGCAGGATGGAGAAGAGCGAGCAGAGCGTGCTCGGCCGCTGCACTCGTCGCAGGTGAAGAGCTTTCCTTTTCGCCGCACAAACAAGAGATGGAAACGTGTGGGCGGCCGTGACGTCAATCCGCACAATCACGGTCCCCCCGGCGGCCCCTCGTGTGTGTCATCCACAGCAGCCGCCGCGTGGCAACGCCGGCCGGCTCTGTCCTTGCGAGGCACGGCGGGCGCTGCGAAGCTGCCTCTCGTAGGGCAGAGTTAACGACCCCCGAACACTTCAGACCTCTGTCTATTTCGTCTCTTGGGTGCTGCATCGTCAGTTCTCTCTGCTGAAGTGTCAATCTATCACATACACAAACAGTGAACCCTGAGGACATAACGATGCTTTGAAAAACAAATGGGTGTAAAGTTCAGAATCTTGCAGAAAGCCTTCCTTGTGCGAAGATTGGCCACCTACACCATGATGTCATAAAAGCTTGGTTGGTCGGTGCCCTGTGCAGGTGTCTTTACTTTTATCCATATATTGATTAGACCAATAAATCGATGAGGAAAGACTTTATAGAGCCGCTGAGCTGAATGATAAAAAGCAACATAAGACAAAAAAAGGAAAGCTCGAAGGCCGGAGCTGTTTTATTTATGTGTTACTGAAAGGTTGCCGGCGATTCGGCGTCGGTGTTGACAGAACGATTATAAAGTGCACGCCGAAGCCTAAACCTGAATCATCACTATAAACAGTGGAAAGGTCAGATTACAATGTGATGAAAAGGTCAGATAGGAGCAGTTTAATCAACTGACGGGGAAAGAATTAATCTGCGCCTGCAAGTGGGAACGCCAGGGTTAGAGGATATTCCTCTACGGCTCGGTGGAACCCAACGCCGCGTAACCTTTACCGTGAGGTAGGACGCGGTTTAACAGAGATCATCCCATAAGACGCCGGTCTGGTCAGTGGATCCCGACCCCCTCAGCCGTGTTTTCCGTCTCTGTATCATGGGAGTTGTTTTGCAGCTCGGTGGCTTAGGGGTTAATGCTGCTGGTTCACAGACAGAGCGATGGCATCTGCATTTTGTGTGAGTTTTGCATGTTCTCAATGTTCAATTGCAAGTAATTGCACTTTTTACAATAGTACATCATCACAAAGCAGCTTTAGAGTGCTTTAAGACTTTGAACCCTCATAGTGCAAGATGAAGAGACAGTGGCAAGAAAAAAACTATGTTGTTATACTAAGGAAGAAACCTTGTGAGGACCAAGGCTCAGTGGGGGACTCATCCTCCTTGAGTGTGTTTTTGTGGGTTTTCTCCCGCAGTAAAAAGTGTCCCTTCTATGGCTCAGTCACACAGCCAAACTTTTAGGACCTCCCCATTTAAGCTGGTCCTCCTCTCTGCAGCTATAACACCTGCCACTAAAAAGTGCTGGGATAGGCATTAAAGAAAAGAATGGAATATAATAACTATTGTCACTATACACAGGTACAATGATATTAGAAGCTTCTCATTTCCAGTGCAAACATACAATATACATAAAATTAATATTAAAACATTAAATTAAAAGCTATTTACAAAAGTTAAATATCAAAGTGGGCGGCACGGTGGCTTAGTGCTTAGCATGTTCTCCTCTCAGATCCAGATACAGGTTTGAATCCCGATCTGGGTGGAGTTTGCATGTTCTCCCTGTGTCTGTATGGGTTTCCCCTGGGTTCTCCGGTTTCCTCCCACAGTCCAAAAACATGAATTTAAGGTAAATTGAATTCTCCAAATTGCCCCATAGAGTGTGTCTATGTGAGTGAGTGTGTGCCCAGTGATAGATTGGCGCCCTGTCCTGGGTGTATCTGCCCAGCACCCGAAACGTTCTCCCCTGGATGGGCATGGGGAACATGGGTATAATATTAGTATCCAAGTATACATTGCTCTATATCTTCTCACTGGATCATTCCCATTAGCCCCGTCACCTCAGTCCTGTATAAATGGATGCTGTATCTCGGGATGGATTTGGATGAGGATTAAGATGTGTACATGAGATAAGCTGAGATCATTCATTTTAATTTTGAACTCACAAACCCTGATGTTTGAATCTAAACCTGCAGCGTGACGAAAAAAGCGAAGCTGTTGTAGTTCTGACCAACCACATCCTGTTGTTCTTCTTGTTGTGTGTAACGTGACGGAGCAGATTACAGCAGAACGTGCATGTGGCGCTCCTCCTAACGACCGTCTGAATCGGCTCCGGCGTGTAAAATCTACATTGTTGTTAACGGGCGGGAAGCAGAAAGGCTCTTTTGCCGCTCTCCGGCGGTAAGCACATTACACTGATGGAGGAAAGATGACAGAAAGTCTGCGAGACGTTGCTCTCTAAAGCCGCTTTAACAAGCTCATTATCCCATAAAAAGCGACGGCCGTCTTCAGAGCCTGTAGTTCTTTCAGCGGTACGGGACTCCAGGAGAGAGCTGTCACCATCCTTTTTTTTTTTTTTTTTTCTCCTGCGAGACCTTAAATGTGCGAACGCACCTGATCCTGACAGGTCGCTGCTCGCAAATTGAAGTGACTTTTGCCTGGAGGGAAATCAAATGACTGAATAAAGCAGCTAGAATTCACGCCTTTATCCCGGTAATTGAGATTATTATAGTGATATTAGTTATCAGGCTTCTCGGTCCGAGGGCTTTGCTCGGGTTTATTAAGATCATCAGTGGATCAGTGTTTACGGGCCTCAGGTTGTGAATGCCGCTTCGGCGAAAAAACACACTTTATAGTTTGCCCCTATACATTTGATATTCGGGAGCTGAAATCCTTTACTATACGTGTTGCAGTTGTTGTTAATTATTTAGGAAACGCATTAATGAGGTCACAATCTCAGTTTTGGTACTAATTCATCCAAAGGTGTTGGATGGGGTTGGGGTGTGAATAAACAAATTTCCTTTACACCAAACTCACATAACACGTCTTTATGGACTTTTCTGTGCATTGGGGCTCAGTGATGCTGAAACTAAAATAAGGGCCTTCCCTAAACTGTTCCCACAATGCATGCATGGCTAGTTTTAAAATCCTGTGGCAATAAGGCTGGTTATAACCCTTTATTATGCTGTATGAGTAATCACACAGTCCTCGTGGTCTCGAAAACAAAAGAGGCCATTGTGGTTCCCGTTAAAGGCGTCTTTAACTATTTTGCTGGTGGTATTAATTTAACGCGGGACTAGAGAGTTGGCTGGTGTTATAACCCCGTCTTTGATTATAACCTTGTGCTCAGGGTGGAGAAACCCGAAAAGAAATCAGCAGGCTTGTGAATAGATGAGAGGTTTGAATGAATGACGGTATTCCAGCTGTATGAGTCAAGGGCCCATCAGGCAAGTTGTCCTGGCAACCGCGTCTGCATTTTTGAAAAGAGCTTTTAGTGCAGACAAAGCCTTACCGTTCACGCACTTTACGATACACAGCAAACATCACTTCCATCATCGGGCTTTATGTCGCTGAAAAAAACCCCTCGTTTTCCGCGTTCTCATCCGTGAGACGGCGAGTGAGACGCGAGCCGTGACCCGTGCTCAGGTTTGTTAAATCCCCGATTTCTTTCAGCTGGGCAAAAAAAAATAAAATGATGATAATAATTAATAAAATCTGAAATTAAATCCTAAAATAGGCGACGTGGAAACAGGATCTCTGTTAAGAGCTAAAATCAGGGAGGTGGGTGTGAAGCGGGATCCAGAATACATTAGCGGTGGTGATGCAGCACGTTAATTGCTTTCTTGGCTCGGTCCTTCTTTAAATGGCTTTTTATTTCCGCACCTTGTTTATGCTGCCACGATGTCTGGATGAGGTCGGCCATCGGCCGGGGTCACGGGACGGATGTGGTGCTCACGGATGTCCTGTTTAAGGATCTGGATTTAAATAAATCATACGCATTTACAGTGAAGCGTGCTCTCTGCTGTTCAGACGTTGGTGCTCTTTCACTCACATTTTATAAAGGCCACTGTAAAGCACGGTGGAGGAGCATTATGGCGTCGCAGCATCCGGATGTGAAAGCCGTGGATCCGCTCGGTGCGTCCTGTGTGATGACACCAGAGCAGAGCAGTTTCACCGAAATGAATTATTTGAGATTCCGCCTCATCACTCCTGACCTTTAGTGCTGCAGTGAGACGGAGTGAAAGGGCAGGACCCCACAGAGCCACGAACCGAGGACCCACCACGCAGCGTGGAGCCCTCAGTCATTACCCTGCACATCACTCTTCCGGTTAACGGTGGGAGCAGCGGGAGACGTCAGGCTGCGTTAGGAAAGGATTGTGTTTTTACGTACATTATATACGACGCAGGAATGGCAGCACGATCCTTAATTCATCCATTAATATAGATATTAATATAATATATCAGTCAGATGTAGAGAATTTGGATTATATGCTCCAAATTGCCCCATATAGACTGTGTTTGTATGTGTGTCTGTGTGAGTGCGCACAGCCCTGGGTGTATCTGCCCAGTACCCAAAACATTCTCCCTTGGATGGGCATGGGGAACCCCCCCGCGACCCAAGTAGAAGATAAAGCAGAAGTTAATGGATGGATGGACATTTATACAGTTTACAGATAATTTACTTTGACCCAGTTTTATGTAAATCTACAGCTGTGTAGAGAACATACCAAACTCCACATCATAATGAATTCAGCCTGTAGAGTCAGACATGCTCCTCATTGTATCATACCCTCAGTGCCAACCTGGCACCCTGTTTTTGATGAACATACTACGACGTTCCGAGCCGTTTTTGTCACCAACGGTAACCCTGCCATGGAAGTGCCTCGTGGCAAACTCATTAATCTGTCATTAAGAGACAAATTGTTATTCCTCTCGCAGAGCAAATCCATTGCCCTCTCTACTTTTTTTTTTTTTTTTTTTTTTTACGAGATCCGCAGAGGGCACAGTCGACGTCAGCAATTAACTTTAATCTGTGACCCGCGCGAGGTGTCCATCAGAACGCCAGCAGAGAACCTTCCGAGACGGAACGACCCGCCAACAATGTGACCCTAAGGAGGAACGCAGGGTTGTAAATGTGCGTCTTTAAGGAATGACTCAGAACGCCGTAGAACCCAATCCCACTAATGTGTGGAGGCTGCAAATAGAAAATGACCTGCGATAATTGCCTCTTGTTCGCAACACCTGATTCGCTGAAGTAATGGACTCCTATTTTCAAGGCCACTGATGAAGCGCTTTATATTCCGATGGCGTTTCCCGGACATGACGATGTTATTAGTCATTTATTATGCAATAGGAATGAAATTGCTCGGGCCGGTAATGCCGCAGAGTCTTAATCGTATTTAGGTTTAAATCCCCTAAATGTAATTTGAAACACTTTCAGACGATGTACGAACTCTGGATTATTAAATCCTGGATTAAGTTACAGATTACAGACCCAACACGGATGAAGGCTGGAGCGTAAATTGGCCCGGTTGCCGGTCTGTGGTGGCGTTAACGGGTTCAAACGGCGAGGTTTACTTCAAAACGTTACCTCCAATATAGAATGGGTGGAGTCCTGAGGTGCTGTGCTCGGTTCTCCAGCTTGGTTCTCCATGCTTCTGTTGCTCTTGCATCGATGGCTTAATAGCATGCGAAATTAAAACCATGTCCTGTATGCAGCATCACCATTAGTCAGCACAAATGTTTCCGACCGGGCTAATTATCCTCAAACGACAGCGTTTCACAGATCTCCCCGTTCCCCGCGTGATGATTTACTGGGATCACATGGCAAATGGCTGCATTAGCGTCACACGGCCACCGTCGGCACATTTTGCCCCACGCTGGCAAGTGGCAGAACTTGTTCAGCCAACACGGCATGTTGTCAAACGGCGCTGACAGGCTGGCGAGCATATGGGGGGGGGGGGGGGATATGGCATATGGCATTTGTGTGATTGTGTTGGTGCTTTGAAATGAGTGATTCAGTGCATACATGGGAAAAGAGAGAGAGATTTTTATTTTAAGTCTAAAAATCCTTTCTGCCTCATATATTTACACATCCGTAAAAAATAAAGACACGGTCTGATGCTGGGCTTAGGCACATGACCGGTTGAAGACCGATAAAACGATAAAGCCTGGGTCTATTTATTGTTCCGTTCTCCTGGAATTAGCAGATTAACAGAATAATCTGGACATGAAGAGGAAAAATAAAGGGTGGAGGTGAATCTATAAGATGACATGCATTTTGTTTCTGCTCGTTGCATCTTAATCTTTAGAACTCGAGAACTGGAGAGCGCAGGTCCGTTCTTTCCTGGCGGCTGATGAAGTAAATCAGTGTGAACATCTCTTTCTGCAGCAACAAATCTCACACTATCTGTAACGTCCAGCCGCAGCGTTTCCAGGCCTCTCCCATCTTTCACGGGGAGGCCGGCGAGCGTCGTTCCGTAATCGAACCCTCTCTGATTGCTTCTCCGTGGCCGGCACCCGATGACGCAAAAGGGACTTGATGAAAGAGGATGTGACACCGGTCGCTGGTGCTGCCCTTTAAAGCTCCTCAGATGATGTTTATCACCGAAGCTTCACCGGGTTTTTCCCGCAGTGAGCAGAACACCTCCCCGAACCTGTGGGATTTACGGATCCCCCCCCCCCCCCCCCGGTCTCTTTCCTGGCACTCGTTATGATTTTGTTCCCATTCCATTTTCCCCCCGCGTCCCCCACCGCCGAGCGTCGGGCTCCGCTGACGTGCGTCGGGCTCTCGGGTGCTCGTGCTCTGGAATTCAATTTTTTTACAAGATGAACCTCATCTGATAAGAGTTTACCTCTCATCTTCATCCGAGCCCATCTGCGCTCTTCCCCGCCACTCCGGCGGCTCTCATCCATCCGATCACATGGCAGACATGAATCCACCCACGTGCAGCCGGCGCACGGCAACTTCAAACGCCTTTAATATGGTGCATGCAGGAACATTCTGCTCCACACAGCGGGGTGAAACCATGCGGGGGACAGGGTGGGTGATGTTCAGGAAACATCTCGTAAGGTTCTGTCTTTCAGAGGACAGTTTGTTCTGGTAGATACACATCCATGCCCATGCTGGAATAGAAAAGGGCCTTCCCCAAACTGCTGCCAAATAGTTGGAAGCATGCATTCGGCTCAAAGCTTGATTTGTACATTCATGGTAACCGAATTGAAACCAATTGCTCTAGATGTTCTGCCGAATCAGCTGTTGGTGTTTCGTTTTGGTCATTTTGCACGTCGCACGGCGTTCCTGTCGATTTGAAATCTCGCGTTCTCCTCTAGAACGTCACCCCAGACTCGACCCCAGCCAAACCTCTATGGGTGACATCTGAAAGCCCGTCCCGTAAACGGATGGAGAACGCTCCATCTGCAGCAACCGGGAGGAATCCGTGAACACGGGGAGGTGACGGTGGTTTCACTCCTCTGCTTCCCTGCTGTAAATAAACCAAAAGGTGCAGATGCATTCTGGGAAATCAAAGAGAGGTGTTGGTTGATCTGGGACGTGAACACGTGTGCAATTAGAAACGATGATAAAAAGAACGTAATGTAAATAATGGAGCCACGGACGGCGTGAGTCACAGAACGCCTGACGTGGGGAAGTGGGCTGGGTTTTATTTACAGGGGGGGGGGAAGGTTGTTTTTTTTTTTTTTTTTTTTGTCTGAGGCTGATAATGAGCAAGGTAATCATGCTAATGGCACCATGCCCGCCTACTCCAAGTGCTTCCCACACACTGTGACTAATCCCTCCCTCCCTCCCCCCCCGGCACTCGCATCTCCACTGCATTCAGACCCAAACACGACCACACACAGCCTCTCACTTAACTACAATTAATGCTTCACCCCACACAGGAGCTAAACTGAGCCCTGTGCCCACGACACACACACACAATCATTACACAACACACAACCAACTCACTAAAATCAACAAGAAAGTCCAGCCTTTAATAAAAGAGATGAAGATTTAACATCATAATAACTGAATTAATGGATTTTTTTTTTTTTCTTTTTTGTGAAGTCGCACGGCATTAACATTTCTGCTGATAGGACTCGGCTTCGTATTATGAATGTATGATACATTTTAAAAAATTAGAAATAAGATTAGAAGTGTAAAGGGTGAAGCTTTTTCAAACGAACAACGATGTTTAGTAACAAAGAGTCTGTTTTAAAAATAAAAAAATCTGATTCCCCAAAATAAGACAATAAAAAAAATTTATTTTGGTGAGCGGAACAAAATTCCACAATGTCTCAAAATAAAAGTAGTAAGGCATTAGGACAGCAGAGTATTGCAATAATTAAATTCTGGTGATGGGCGGCACGGTGGCTTAGTGGTTGGCATGTTCTCCTCTCAGTGCTGGGGATCCAGGTTGGAATCCCGATCTGGGTGGAGTTTGCATGTTCTCCCTGTGTGCACGTTGGTTTCCTCAAGATTCTCCGCTTTGTTTCCCACAGTCCAAAAAACATGGATTCGAGGTTAATTTAATGCTCTAAATTGTCCCATATAGAATGTGTGTGTGAGTGAGTGTGTGCCCAGCAATGGATTGGCATCCTGTCCTGGGTGTATCTGCCCAGCGGCCGAAACGTTCTCCCTGGATGGGCATGGGGAGTGTAGGAATCCCTCCAGTGGAGGATTAAGTGGAAGATAATGGATGGATGAATGAAATTTCTGACATTTTATTGCCACAGGGTGGAAAACTTTTTCCAGGAGAAATGGAAGCATGTTGTTCCTGAGATTATGTTTCTCTAGCTGACCTTTTCCCCTCAAGTTTTTGTTTGCTTTGTTTTCATGGCAACGCAGTCAGACCTCAGTAACGGGTCAGTGTTGGTTATAAAGGCCAACAATTCTCGAAAAATCATGTTCTTTGATACGTGAGGGGGAAAAAAATCTCTTAAACATTTTTTTTTAGTAAAGCTGTTGGTTTTTATAGTAAGACTTTAATGTTGGTTGAACTGATCCTGGGTTTGAGTTCTGTTTTAATGACATCACCCACGAAGCCCTGTTTTTTTTTTTGCACCAGCTCTTTAAAGATCTAAAAATCTGATGGTCAGATAAGTGCGAGAGGACATAAAATGGAGAGATTATATTTCAAGTGCTCTGCGAGCATCAGGTGGTTCATTCACAGGAAGGTTGAGGCAGTGGCTCTAATGAAGTGCCCTCTCTCTCTCTCTTGCTCCTGTATTCACAGCATTTGATCTTTACACATCAGCAGGTTAATAGCCCAGATGGTGATTGATAATGGGAGGTTTGGGCGATGCGATGGTCGATCCTCGGCTCATTTGTCAGTCGTCTGCATCCAGCTTCACCTCGCTCCCAAAACAAATGCACCGTAATCCGATTACTCTTCTATCGAAGTCAATAAGATCTAAAGCCCACAGCAGAAGAGCAACAGCTACGTTCAGGGGGAGAGCCGGATATATGAGTAGTGGGCAAAAGGGGAACGTCCCCGAGGCATTCCTCAGATTAATGTTGAGGAGAGAATGAATGCGAATGCGGCGATGAGAGAGCGCCAGGCTGCTTGGATTTGATTATAGGCAAACCGCCCGACATCACCCAATGACATTCATTACTCATCACGCTTGTCAAAGCATCGTCTGGACTTCCTTAAAGGTAATTTGAGAATGGAACGAGTTATGTGGAGCACGTTTAAGATAAATCTTAAGACTGAATTCTTACAATAAACAGATGAAAGAATGGGAGGCTGACCTCCAAACCGTCGGGATGAGATGGTGACCAGGTCATCAGTTCCAACATCAGTGCCTGACCTCTGAATAAATGCAAACATTCCCAAATCTTTGTAGAAAGCCTTCTCAGATGAGCGGAAGCAGTTATGGCTATAAAATGAAGATGAACTGAGAATGGGACGTCGTAAACGCTGCTGTAGGTATAATCGTTATGTGTCACAGTATAGTTTATAGTTTATATATCTACGAAAATCCGAAGCTCATTTCACAGAAGCCTTTAACAGTCACAAAACTCAGAGTTCCTGCTGTAATAACCGCCTGCTATAAATGCTAGATATAAAAAGTGAAATGTTTATTGACATAAGCAGGTTCTATATCTCCGAGGGCGTCTGTTTCGGCGTAATGGTGTTGTTGAAAAGGCTTAATTGCGCCACTCGCTGCTCTGCCCATGTGTTTGATGAGACGGCGGTGGTTTAATGTTACCACAATCCCGTCCTGCTGATTTGTGTCGCCCCGAGAGCTCACGAAGCAATATATGAGCCTACAGACAAACACAAACAAAACGGAGCTCTCTGCTGTTCAAATATTCATTCAGGGTTCAGTAATCAGAACTGATGCATTGTGATGACATAATACACTTGTTTTTAATTTAGCTGTTCTGTTAACGGGCGTACATTTGCACATCCAGAACATGGAACTGTGATGGGTTTGAGGATCGCTGGGTTTTTATTGGTCAGTTGTTGAGTGTAAAACAGGTCATCCTTCACAGAGGTCCAGACTTCTGCAAAGTAAAATTATTCCCTTAAAAACTTGACCGTTTCTTATTGGGGCATTCATGGGCTTGTGGTTAAGCAACCAGCCTTGTGACCTGAAGATCCCAGGTTCGATTCCTGATCCTACCAAGTGCAATAGCTGAAGTGCCCTTGAGCAAGGTACCTAACCCCAACTGCTCCCCTGGCGCCGTATTCAAGGCTGCCCACCGCCCCGGGCACGTGTGCTCACTTTACCGGTGTGTGTGTATATAGAGTGTACCTACAGTGTGTGTGTTTCACTGCACAGATGGGTTAAATGTAGAGGACAAATTCCTCTGTGTGTATGCAGAGTAGGCAAATAAATCACTTTATTATTCATTCATTCATTCATTATCTCCCGCTTTATCCTCTATTAGGGTCGCGGTGGGGTTCCCCATGCCCATCCAGGGGAGAACGTCTCGGGCGCTGGGCAGATAGACCCAGGACAGGGCGCCAATCTATCGCTGGGCACACACTCACACACACACACATACACACTCTATGGGGCAATCTGGAGAACTCAATTGACTTGATCCATGTTTTTGGACTGTGGGAGGAAACCGGAGAACCCGGAGGAAACCCACGCGGACACGGGGAGAACATGGAAACTCCACCCAGATGGGGATTCGAACCGGGAATCCCTAGCGCTGAGAGGCGAACGTGCTAACCACTAAGCCACCGTGCCGCCCCACTTTATTATTATTATAATTATTTTATTGCTTTTTGTTGATGCGCTGCGGCGTGGCTGTGCCTGTATAAGGGTCATGTGATGAGGAGGAAGTTTTTTTCACTGATTTACTTTGTGTAGATGCTCTGATAACAGGTGATGGAACTTCTCAAGCCGTAGAGATGTGTCTTCTACTTTAGTAATTTGTACGATCGGTATTGATTAGGATTGTTACTTTATTTTTATATTTGTAGTGTGTTTGGTTACAAAACTATTCATTAATATCAAAGTTTTAAACAAGCATTTAAAGGCCATGTGTGAATGTACAACACACACACACACACACACACACACACACACACACAGCATCCTGGAGATGATTATGATTAAGGGTTCAGAACCCCAATTATGCACCTATGTGAAATGCGTCAGAGATGCTTTGTGATGTACAGCTGGCTTTGTGAACTTCCTTACTGATCCATTCGCATGACACACACACACACACACACACACACACACACACACACACACAGAGCGCATCAAGGCTGAACCGCTCACACACACATGAATAGAGACCGGCTGCTCAACAGCTCGTCTGATGACTCTTTTACGGCAGAGATATCATAAAGTATTCATAAAACATGTCATTCCTGTTATTTTTAGCCGACGACAGCTTCGCTTCTCATCGATATCCGGCAGGCGCATCATGGACAGACATCATGGACAGACATTGTTCCTGGGATTCAGATCATGTTTTCCATCTTGTCTTTGCAGTAATGTATGTTTGTTTCTCCACCGTCACGTGGTTCAAATGGCATTCAGGGTTGATGTTGAACATAAAGGCCAATAATCAATAACTCACTTTTTTATTTTAAACATTTTAATACGTATGAAGTGGGTTTATCTATAGAAATCATCGGATTCGTCTGTTTAGTTGGTTGTTTTGAAGTTCAGTTTTCAGTTCGTTCTAATAGACTGAGTGAGAGAACCAGACTGGAGTGCTCAGGAGCTCCCTCTGCTGGACGCTCGCCCTCGACTTTCACTCTTTTAGTACCGATTAACAATTCTAAAATCCGATTTCCACTAAAATGACGTTTTAAAACTGAATCAATGAACTGTGCTTCTCTTACAACGTGCCAGCCATCAATTACATCCCGTATTTATTATTGTTGTTGCTCTATTGATTAATTGCTAATGATTACGTGAGCGTTAGTTTTATTAACATGGATGTGACCGCCTTCACCAACTTTATACTGTCCGAGTGAGATGTCATGAGAGCTCCAGGAGGTGTGGTAATATCTAGTTGTCCCAATACTTTAGTGTATTTGTAGAGTATTGTACATCTTTAAACAAAACAGGAAACAAACAGTATGGAGCTACTGATATATAGAGATATTTATTAAAGGTACATTAACCGACCATATCAAAGAACTACAGAACTGACGTCAACAATAATCCACACTCGAGGAGGACAAGGAGAAAATACACACCTGAAAAAATCACGAGGAAGGGCCACCGCGTGGTTCGCTCTCAGTTTTCCTGTTTTCCTTCCTGCGATCCATTGTTCCATCATCGTTGGTCACATCACAAATGACCTTCTGATAGGCACTTAAGTTTTCCTACAAAACCCCTCTTTGGTTATGTAAACGTTTTTATCTTTTTATTCTCTGGATCTGCGATGAGCATCGTGTTGAATACTGGGGTAACTGTTGAAACGGAGCTGAGGTCCTAAGCACAGTGATACTACAGGTTTCGGCAGAAGGTTGTGGACGAAAACATCAGGTTTCACATTAAAGTCTAACACCTCACAGATTCTGAGCTAGGACTCGACGAGAAAGATTCAGAACATACCGCAATCTAGCAAGTTATTTCCGTACGACAGGCCTCTACTTTGCATATTATCTATAGAACCATCGTTAATGTTTATGTGCATCGTCGGCACGACTCTTCACGCTCCGCTTTAGCGTTATTCTCGATTTTCTTGGAAAAATAGATCTTTATTTTGCCAGCTTGTAAAAAAAAAAAAAAAGTACATATAAGTACATATTTTCACACTTGCATCCAGATGAGGATCGTCCCTCCGAGCCTCGTCCCCGTGACGCCGGAGCGTCTGCCGAGGCTGGATAGGCGTTGGACTCTAAAGAAAAGCACGCTGCACGTTGGGCAGTTCGTAAAGTTTCCTCTGCGTATCCTGAATGTGCACAAAGACACCTGTATGCTTCGCTGCGATGGCCTTCCTCTTGATCGGCGCCCACATCCAACACTGCGCATGTTGCTTAAGCTCGAGTCTTTTTACAGTGACGTTTGGCAGCAACGGGTTTTTGACATCGATCCAAAAACATTAATTCACACCCTGGACATGAAAAAAAAACAAAAAACGAAACGTTTCACAGCCAGCGACGAGTGGAAGAGATACAGCTGTTAAATTTCATATACATTTCACACCAGTTTACATCCCAGATCAATCATGCAGCTGCTAACGATCAGCCGTGAGTCAGAAACGAGTGGAAAATGGATGACGGGAATCAATTAACGACATGACTGCAGCAGCATTATCACCATGGCACTGTAAAGCACCCCCTCTCCAGAAGTCTGCAGTTCAATCCCTGACCTTCACGCCAAAATATTTGCAAAACTTTAATAGAAACTAGCATTTTTTTTGGCGATTGATCACAAATTTAATTAATTTAAAATGGACAAAAGTATTGGGGCACATGGGGTAGCAGGCTCCCCATTTCTGGGAGGTCTTTCTGCATTTGCAAGGTCCGGCACCGATGTTGGACGAGAGGAGCAGACTCAGCTCTAGTTCAACCCAAATGGGTTAGATGGGGTTAAAACGAGGACTCTGTGTGGACCAATCAACTACTTTTACATCAAACTCACCCAATCATGTGTTTATAAACCCACTTAAACTGTTTTCTTAAATAAAAAAAGCCTACTGAGACTGGAAGAGATGTGTCCCGGTACTTTTGTCCGTATGATGTATACACACTCATACTCAATCAAACAATAAGTACCTTTGTTTCCATAGTGCACATTCAAATTGAGCTATTTGAATTGACCGGCAGTGCGTAATTATTGTGACCGCTGATTTAGTTTAAAATGACATAAATTATGTTTTTAAGCATAAAGGAACTCTTCGGTGACCTTTACACCCGTTTTGGTCAGGATGCTGTCGTTCTGCTGCTGAAGCTGATGCAGTATGTACAGTCTTTTTTAAGGCTCTCGTTTATGAAATGAGTTTTGAATGTTAAAATGTTCTGTATTATAGACTCATCTGAACGGCTCTGAGGACGCAGCTCGTCTGACGGCGTGCTGAGGGTGACGATGGAATACTGATTGATCTATAAAGCCTGTTAAAAACATGTAGTTCACATTTTAAAGACCTTACATGCGACATCGGGAAAAGACTTCCGTTTCCTCCACCGCCGTGTTCCATCGGCTTGGCGTAACCAGAACCTTTCCTTCACTGTGCCGGGCTCATCGGAACCCGGCGACGTTGAGCTCCCTGTGCGTTTCGTGATTATTAAAAGACTGACCCACTGACCCCAGACTGACGACCTATTTTTTTGGTTTTGGTTTAGTTCTGGGACGTTCTCATGCTGAGGAGAATATTTCTGGTGGCCTTTAGGATGCAAACAGTTCCTGTTCTGTCCACCTTCTGGAAGGTTCCTGCCTTTCAGCCGGCGCTAAACTAGTCCTGTCTGCATGTGTATGTGTAGAGGGTAGGGGTGGTAGATGAGGGGCGACTGTCCGTTGGCGATGTAGTAGTTGCTGAAGTTGTGGTCGGTCATGTACGGCGCGGGCTGGTAGTAACACGTGACGTTGTTGGCGTTCGGTATGATGTTCTGCTCCCCAAGAACCTTCAGTGCCAGGATGGTGATCATGTTCAGGGTCTGCCGGCGCTCGTGGCCCATCAGGCATACGGTGCTTTCATTGACGACTCGCCGCAGCGTCATCAAATAATCGTACTTGCTCTTCTCCTCTCCGATGAAGTGATTCCGCAGGTAGGACTCGATCTTCCTCTGCTGCTCGTTAACATCGGGGAAATCGATGAAAAACCGGGAGCACATGTAACGTTCTAGAGTCTTGATTTCCGTCTCGCTGGCGGGTTTGAAGTCACGCACTAGTAGGTTGCTGTATTTCAAAAGGCCGCCGCCGCGTATTTCCTCAGGATTGCGCGTGGCGATCAGGCGGTAGCGCAGGTGGTCCATGGCTTGCTCAAAGTCTCCATACATGCTCTCTGCCACCACCGTTACATGAGGAACCTCTCTTGGAGGCCTCAGTTGTTCTTTGCTTTTGGTGGAACATTCTGAAGTCATCTGGGGCGGAACCAATGGCTCTGGTTCTTTACATGGTGCTGCAGAAGAACAGGCGAGCTGTGAGGATTCTACAAATGGTTCCAAAATGAGTGTCTTTGGAAATGCCTCAGGTAATTCCAGAGGTACATCTGATACCGGGGAAGGATCCGGTCCATCAGAGGAGAACGTGGAAGACTCTGATGACCATGTGGCATACTCCTCCTTCTCCACAACACAGGAGGATAACTTTGAGTGGGTCGGATGCTCTTGGGCTCGTGCTATTAATACAGGTGTGTCCACAGGTTCAGATGTTAAAATTGTTGATGCTAGAGGTGGAGGTTGTGGGACAGGAGGTTCCTGAGAAAATAATGGAGGTTTGGAGCACTGAGGAAGCCCCAAAACATTAACAGTTCTATTTGAATCAGTCAAAGAATCAAAAGTATGAGTGTCATTTTTGGGGATCTTTGAAGGTTCTTGATGGCATTCTGAGGTTTGGGAGGAGGTTTCAGTCTCGTCTTTGTCAGCTGTGTTTGAAAGGACAGCCAGTCCACCGTCTAACTCGATTACGGGCAAGGAGTTGATCTGAATGATGGGTGTCACTGGATCAGGGCATGTTTTTATCTCAGAACACGACTGGATTTCCATTTCTATTGGAATGGACTCGGTGATGGGACCTGGAGCGGAATGATTTGTAGTTTCTCCAGTCTCTGGCTCAGGTTTCGGAGTTGTTTCAGGTGAACGGGCTACAGGAAGTATCCCATCAGTGACTGTGTTGTGGTCCTGGTCCTGGAGTGTTGTAGATAAGTCTGGATCCTGTGAGGCACTCGATAAGCAGTTTATGGTAAGCCCAAGCGATTCAACTTGCATAGAGATCGATTCGTTTAGACCGCTTACACCGAGTGAATGCGGCTGGGGGGGCTTCCCCTTCGAAGAACACATCATCTTCCTGGACATTTTCCTGGGTGGCTTTGGAGAAGAATGCTTAAGAACCACCATTTGGGACGTCCAGCTGTTTTTCTTGGCCGGAGGTGGTGCGGAGAACTCATGGGAGTCTTGAGGTGTTTTGGGAAGGAAGGTGACTCCGTGAGAAGGTTGGAATGTACATTGGTCCAATAGAACCATAGGTTCTGGGTCTATTTCAATGTTTTGCACTGGCTCGTGTGTTGAACTTGCACTTGTGTGATTAATTGGAGGTGTTGGTTCCACAAGTGATGGTGCCGTGTTATCGGGATCTGTAATTTGAGGATGTGGGTCGTTGTCTATTGTTTGCGTTTCCCTCTGATCGTCGCTTTCACACGTTGTGTTGCTGTTGGAGTTAATCTTCACCATCACATCTTTTTGAGAAGGCAGGCTTTCATTATTATCATTAATTTTGTTCTCAGCGGGTTCCGCGGTCTCCTCAGCGGGAGGAGCTGATGCTACGGATGATGTCATCTCCTCAGGTTTGTCCTTATGGGTCAAATCAATAGGGATTTCTTCTGTGGAAGGTTTGCTGCCCTCAATTATCTCGCTGTCACTGTGACATTCATTCGAAATGTCCTTGGTTTCATCGGACATACTTACGTCGGTTTCCTCAAAGCTTGGTGCGCTCGCGGAAGTCATTCTCTCGCTCGACACATCTGAGGCGTTGTCAGCGTGCTGCTCTGCCCTGAGCTTGGCGGCTTCCTGTCTCTCGGCTTCAAGGTAGGACTCCAACATGGTGTCCAGGATGATCTGAAAGGAGTCCACGCTGAACTCAAATTGGCGCCGCAGGGAGCTAACGAACTTCAGCTCCACATTCTTGCCGCTGTTGTTGCAGAGCGATATGAGGCTCCAGCGGTCGTGCTCGGTGAAGACCTTCACCATTTTCTGAACGTACGCCTCCTTCATGGTCAGCACGGTGATTTTGTTCTTGTTGACCCCCGGGGGCAGAAAGTCCAGCAGGCAGCTGAGGACCACCTCCTTAATGACCTGGAAATCTTCCGCTTTGGGGAGTTCCACGCCGAAGATGATGTCCAAGTCCTTATAGCTGGTGCCGTTCTCTTTAACCAGCACGTGGCTGGCGGTGGAGCCGTTCAGGCGCACATCCCTTACCTTGATGTGCTTGGAGACCAGTCTGTCTCTGACCATGGAACCTTGGTGGCATTTGGTACCACAGAATGACGGATCTGTAAATCTGATCACATGAGTAACATGCATTGCTCTTTGATGGAGTGGGCTATCGATCCGTTATTACTGGATCAGTCGGCGTGCCGGCAGCGTGGAGGGACTGGCTTTGTACCAGAGTGAGCAGGGTTAAAGTGAATGACTCACTGGCAGCAGAATGCATTAATCATCTTACCACTGCTAATAAATGAAAAAAAAAAACTATAATCATGAATGGCAAGCTGAGAAAAAGGACAGGACAACACAAGCACACACCCCCCCCTTCTGAATGTATGTGTGAGTTCTGTTTAAAATGACAACTCAGGGTTATTATTTAAAAGAAGTGTCCCCGTGGCAAGAATTTATTCTGGGATTAGGACGGAGACATTAAAGAGTGTTAGAAGCAGGAATGAGGGGGAAGTAAAGCAGTTCCTTAAAAAAGAACAGGAAATACACAAGGCTCCAGTCAAACACGGCACCGCCCCCATCATTCAGAAGAAAATACCACATCTTATTCCTTTCATTCTCACCAAACGGCATCGTAGAGAAAACATCATGTTAATAAACCATTATGTGGATCGATAACGTCATCAGTGGGAGCTGTGTAAAATGTTTCGACACCCTACATGATGCAAAGGTTCTGAGATTTTTGAAGAAGGTGTCAGATCCTGATTAGCGCCGCACGCTGCGTAATGAAGGAACTGTCAGCGCTATCATAAATCTTCAGCAACCACAGGGTTCTTAGATCTGTTCATTTCTTTAATGGCAGGTTTAATGTCTGGAAAGTTAGAGGCTGTTTCAGCAGGGGCAGTTTCGGATGATACACTAATGGGGGTCAGATAAGTGCGCGCACACACACACAGAGGGTATTTCATATCTTTATTTTGAATACCAGCGCGTGTTTGGCTCATGGGAGGAAACTAACTAAAAAGTTAGTGAAGGAAACCCAAGCAGCCTGAGAAAACATGAACACTCCACTACTCTCTGTTTTATAATGATGATGATGATGATGATAAGTAAACAGAAGGTTCGAGCTCTCCGTTCTGATCAGTTCTCACTTTATTAATATTTAACACTCTTACACCTGTGGAAATTATTACCCGTTTATCCAGAAGAACATTTGTGAGGTCCGACACTGATGCCGGGTGAGAGAACCTCATCCCAAAGGTCTGTGTGGGTCAGTCTTTCACGCCAAACTCATCCATCTATATTTTGATGGATCTTGCTTTGTTTACTGGGACACATGCTGAATTATTCAAAAGAGCATGATGACAAGAATGTTAAGAGCATGATGGGACCCATGATTTTGGTCGATATAGTGTATTTCAAACTGAATTTCACACTCCAAATGAATGTCATTGGGTAAATTAGGGCTGCTGAATTGGAATGTAGATTTAGTTTAGTGCTCGGGTGGATGCCGAACACTGAGGAGAGGATGAGCACATTTCCACCACCAGCCTCAAAATAAACAGTCTTTAGTTATTGACTGTAATTACATGTTCCACGCTGCAATCAACTGGAAATGTTTATATTGCTGTCTCACGCTGAATGGATTCATTATTAAATTCAGAGGGGTTGTTCTTGCCCACGCTCCTCTGCCAGAGACACGGGGGCGGGCTGCGTGTTCTCCAGCTGCCAGTCTGCTCCACAGCGCATTAATGAATGAAGTCAATGGGTGACCACACGACGTAAACGATGGAGCAGAACCAGGGGGGGGAGTGACGTCAGCACCGGTCCCACAGTTCTGATGGAGATCTGTGGTCCCACACTCTGATCAGATTAACTTTTGCTTTAACTCATGGCCCTCGGAGCTCCCAGCGCGCCGGCGTGTCCCCTGCGTTCCCTAAACGTCCTCTGCGTTCAGCGGAAGGGATCGCTGCTGGCAGGGTTTGTTTTCCTTCTACCCCCTCGCCTCGCCTCGCCTCCCCGCCCTCCCCCCCGCAAACAAGCCGGGGTGAGTCATAGCAGAGGCAAAAAAAGAAACTGCACCCAGATGCGCCCGACGCGCAGCGCAAAAGAATGGAGACACTTTGTTTCAGAACGATGTTTATTACTTACAGACTGATCTGACTGCTTTCAGATTACACTCCAAACTTTTAAAAGCACCTTAACGTCGCCGCCGGCCGCCTGTCACCACTTTATAATCTCCCAATCTGTAACGAGTTTGAAGAAATGTTGCTTTAAACCCGAAACCGAGGAGGTCCATGGCTCCAAAATCTGCGCGCCTTCACGCAGGCCTAATTGTTAGAAAATAAAATATTCCAAGTCGAATAATCTTAGCTTTGTGTACTTGTACGATGAATGAACTACAAATCTACACATTTGTGTGAGAATTATCAGCTAAACTATTGGTTTTTGCGTTTTCTATGATTTCGTCCATATTCCTTCATTGGCTGTTATTTATAAGAAAGCTTTTTTTTTTATTAGTTTTAACATCTCCTACCTTCAAGTACAATCCGAACTGCTTCCATATTTTAACTAAAACTTCGGATGACCAAGAAGGCGTGTGCGCCTACGTCACGATCGTGATTCTAAACTTCTGCTTGCTTTCTGTTCCATCATGCGACCTCTTTCGGAGCTGCGGCACAAAACTGAACCCCGATTGAGAGCTGCCATTTAATCCCGAACATCCCTAATCCAGCACAATCGAGCTGGCGTTTAAAGACCGTTATGGAATTCCAGCACTCACCTGAGGTCGCAGTGAACGGGAGCTCGTCCCCGCAAGTTGGGCTCTTTAATCCCACTGTGTAAAATCCAGCCGTGTATCAGATTATTCAGAGAGTGGGCAGAATCTCGGTGTGGAAGTCGCTGCGCTGCTGCAGAGCTGATGAATGGGGATGCTGATGCTGGTGCTGGTGCTGATGCTGCGCGGCCGCTGTCCAGCCTGCGCGATCCTGAAACCCAAACTCTTAAATATCCGCCGCTGTTTTCTCCCTCCGCTCCCGAAAGCGTAAAGCAGTTGCCGTGGCAACCTGGCGTCACGCTCTTAAGGTGGTCCACCATGGAAAGCCAATAGGGTTATATTTACTTCTTTTATTTTTGTTCTTTTTCCTCGGGTACGATTCGAGCTGTTCCTTTGGCATCACTGACGAAGAGTTAAATATGTATCTAAGGGTTCTTACAGAATTAATATTTTATTTGGACAAAACTTTTAAAACGTTCCCCTTAATCACTCAGTTCACGTGTTTCATTCAGTTCCTCATCCACAGTTGGGAAGGCTGTTCTTTTTCCCATATGACCATTGTTTAAAGTAAGGTCTATATGGGGTTGGGTGAGTTTAGTGTGGTTGAAGTTTACTGGCCCTCACAGAACCCTGATTCACCTCTTAAACATGTAGGACATGATAAAGGAAAAGTTTTATTTCACCTTTTATACTTTTTTTCTCTTTAAGAACCATTTTAGCTATATAGACTGTATATAACTACAGTTCATTATTGGTTGTTATCACACCAGTTCCATCGTGGTGATCATACCTAAAAAAAAATCTCATTTCTGAAGCTTTCTTTTTAGAACCATCCTGGCATTAGTTTTCATGGTCGACGTTCCATTTGGCCTTCCATATTTGATGTCATTCTGGTCATATCAGAAGGCCTGAAGGTTTGGAGTTAACAGGTTGTCTGAGGAGTGCATGTGCTCCTCCATCAGCCTCGTGTGGGCCGAACCGGTGTGAGTCTGCAGAACCTGAAGGGTGTTTTTTTTATTGGAGCGGATCAGTGAAGCTGCCTGATGAACCTGCCTGTCAGGACACGTGTGTCATCAAACACGTCACGTCGTGTTCCAGCGATGCGTGACGGGGGGGGGGGGGGCGAGCGACGTCCAGATACAACCGTGAAGCTCCATGCGAAGTATATAATAGAATTTTTTTTTGGGGGGGGGGTGAACTGCGTCATGATCTTAGCGCTGTTCCTTCTGGTTCTGTCTGCTTTGGTGCTGAGTGTCACTCATGAACATGCAGATGTTCTTTTGCAGCAACAGGTAGCGGTCACGTGACCACGGCGCTACACCTATTTAAACAACAAAGTGCATTTTAATGGCGAGCTGTCCGCGTGCGGAGGAGCCGCTCACTCACGCCGCAGTGCTGAATATTGTATCAGGCAATCAGTGACTCATCCTCTCTCTCTCTCTCTCTCTCTCTCTCTCTCTCTCTCTCTCTCCCCCCCCCCTTGTGATGTAGGGACGAAAATCCAATCATCAATCAATCCGCCCCCACCCGCGCGCCCACGTCAGGCTATGGCTCTCTGCAGCGCGAGTCCAGACTGTCCTCTCTCTCCCTCTCTCTCTCTCTCTCTCTATTTTTATATTCTGTTGTCCATATGGTCCATACTCTCTCGTGTTCTCCAGCTCGCTCTCTTTCTTTGCCCGCATCTCTCTCTCTCTCTCTCTCTCTCTCTCTCTCTCTCCGTGTCAGTGGACGTGTCTCTCCACCTCTCTCCACTCCCACGGCTCTCGTGTCGTGCCTTTTTATTTATCACTTGTATTTTTTTAATCCTCCGCAGTTGGACAACAGACCCACGCGGGGGACTTCAAAATGTCTGCCCTCATTTCGATCAGACCGAATGTCTTCCACATCATTTGATTTGTTTTCTTTGAATAATATATTTTTTTTCACTGATAACGGGATATTTGTGAGACTCTAATCTCTAATCAGGGTGGAGCAATTATTAATTTATTTAAATATTATATATATATATATATATATATATATATATATATATATATATATATATATATATATATATATATATATAAAGGTACCATCTTAAGGCGAGCAGGTCTCACAAACGGTTTGTCTTTATGAAACACAACGGGATAATAAAATTTTATAGCATTAAGTATAAATTATAAATAACAAGGACAATGATTTAACGATCTTTAGTCACAGTTTATTGATGAGACGATTATTCTTGCCGTAACCTTTTACCTTTAAGAATTTTTTTTTTTTACAATTGTTCTTTTATATAAATAGAAAGTTCAACACGTAGAAAAGCGCGGTCCAAACAGGATCTGAGTGGTTTTTTTTTATCATCGCCGCCTCGGAGCGGAGCCGCTTTGAAGTGGATGTGCAGGTGGATGAAAGGTCAGTCCGCTCGATTCCAAAAATAAGATCCACGTCATCAGGTTTGTACCACAACAGACCGACAACACGGCGCGGTATAAATATGTCCACATGAGATCCCGAGTGCCTGTGACGTCAACCGAGCACGCCTTCGAGGGCGTGTCCATGTGGCCGTGACGTCCCCTGTGACGTCACTACGAAGCCAGCGGCGTAGCACGTCTCAGTTCAAAGAGACGCTGATCCGACTCCAAAACCTGATTCCGACTCAGTATAGAGGTGTTGAGGATTCATGGGAGTCGATTTGTCAATGCTGGGAATTTTTTTTTTACTAAACATCTGAATTAATGCAGGCCTCATTAAATCCATACAGTATCGAGCAAATCAACGTTTTGTAGCTGTCAAAAATAATATTTTATTCAGATGATTAACCTTTAAAATAAATTTTGCTCGGAGTCGAATATGTGTGTTTAGATTGTCTCTGTGTGAATCGACTCTCAGATGCAGTAAATAATGTTTTTGTTGAAAGTGTTTGTTTAACTGAAGATTAAAAAAACGTTAACCAAACCTGCACCACCACGTTTTACTGTCATCTACAATCAGATGGAGGTGGATCACCACCTGCTGCATCAGAACAGAATCCGCCCACCATAATTCTTATTTTACTATAATATTAGCTGTTATTAAACTCCTGTAGACGTCATAGATTACTGAGACAGAGCCAGTATGATCTGTTATGTAACGTAGAAAGTGGTGTGTGTGTGTGTGTGTGTGTGTGTGTGTGTGTGTGTCGGTGTGTATTTATAGAAATATACAAAGGGTGAAATGATTAATAATCGGATAAGCGCGTGTTTGCATGTTCTCCGCCCAGTCCTTATTTTGTTGCGAGTACCACATGGTGAGATTAATCCTGTGGAGCAGATTACAGCACTAATATACATGTTAAGAGCGCCCTCTATCTGTGAGTTTGAGAACACATTTTCAGCGCAAGCTCTTTGAAATATCTCATTGCTTCTGCGACAAATCACAGAAAACCAGGTCCTATTACATTCAAACCAATCAGAAAAGTTACTGAAGTTATTCATACGTTCTTCTTACTGAACACTGGATTTTAAAACATCTTTAACATTATATACATCGAACATTTAAGATCCAAACGTCATCGTACTTTGGACACCGACGTCACGTGCAGTTTATTATTTATTATTTTAATTATGCAGAATGACATTTTTAATGTCAAGGATAAAAGTTCAGTCTGTGGCCAAATCAGCAAAAAAAAAAAAAAAAAACTTTATTAGAACTTAGTAAGAAATCCTACTTTCTATACACCATGGGGACAAAAGTATAGGGACAGCCCACCCTTGTAGCCTTGTCAGATTTCACTCTTCTGGGAAGGCTTTCTTTTAGATCATGGAGTTTGTCTGTGGGATGCCAATTCATCTCAGAGGTGTTTGACGGGGTTGAGGTTAGGCCTGGTGTGGTGGTATAACCGTTAGAGTGTTTAACTTACAGCAACAGACACCTGATCCGACTTTGTGGTGTGATGTTCAACGTCATTTAAATGACGATCTTTAGCACCTCATTCTCAGAATCGCAGATCAACCTGTCCTTTAAGTAAACATCCTCGTCCAGCCGTGTCTGGTGACTTAAATGGTCAGATTTCATAGCAGCACATGTTGGACGTCTCGGGCCTCCCCGCCGCACCCGCTCCACAACAGGAAACAGATGTAAGGTCAAAAGTCTCACCTGGGTCGGAAGTAGGGCTCAGTCACTCGCATGCCAAGCCGTCATTACCCCGAAATGAAGGGAGTGCTCTATATGCCTCAGCTGCAACCAATTTCAGGTACTGAGTGCGGCCCGTGTGCCGGAGGATCCCACCGGCGAGCGGATGCGTGACCTCTGGCTCCGAGGGAAAGCCCATCCCAGCCAATTTTAATCAAGAGCCTTTGATTGACGGCAAAGTCGGGCAGAAGCCTCCATTACACACATTGGTGCAGACAATTTTATTACCTGTTGTTATGCCATTACGTTACTTACCATCCTTTCAGCTGGCGATGTTAATTCGAAGCAGCGATCAGTCTGGACCCGGCCGGCTCTGTCTGCTCTCTCAGAGGAACACGGCCGGCTTGGAACAATTACATGATGAAAACTAGGCAGCGCTGATTAATAATTCGAATGACTCTCGAGCCGTCTCAGTCAAATCAGGTCCGGCTTTTTGAAATGAGACTTACACTGGGTCAGAGTGTGGACCGTGTTGAGACCCCCCCCCCCATCGCCCCTCTAAAAAAAAGCTCCTCTTTGTGTAACGAGACATGGGTCAATTCAGTCATCATTTTATAGCTGAATACATAAGCATCACTTCATTTAAGATCATGCACCTTCTACAATGATAGTAACGATTGTTTAAATGCCGCGTTAAGCTTAAATACAATCAGATCCGTATTTGGCATCTCCGATACAATCCTCAGCGTCGTCCTAGGATACACTCGTGTCGATAAGGAAGGACACTTCAAATGAGAGGACAATTATGCTCATTCAGTACATTTGGTTCTGAGCTGACTTCATTTTATTTATGCTTTAATAGTGACTCTTATTTTGTAATGCTCGCATCGCAACTTCAGGTGAGACAGTAGTAGCGTTTTCAGATGACATCAGTTACGTGGTTTCTCGCTGACCCCTGCCCTCTGATGTGAAGTCTATTGGATCCTCTTGTTCTGGTTCGAGTATGTGTGTCCAATTGCTTTAGGAAAGTCCTTTTCCTGCACATATAAGCATTCGGCTCGTGACCTTCCTGATATGCATGGTGTTAATTCTGCGTAAATCGCGGTGTTCTACAGCTGGCCCTGCCATTCCTGTCTGAAAAAGTCTATGGCTCGTCCCGTTTAAAAGTCTTTAACCGAAGAACCTCCTGAATTCCCTGCTAACCTCAGGACCATGCTGGGGTATCTATTACAGTAGCTCAGAGAGAACATGGACAGGTCAACCTCCATCCTAAACTCCAGACCTCAGAGGTGCACTTAATGGGTGGAGTGATGGCTGCAGATGCACACCGTACCGTTCGGGGGATGCCCCGGTCAGGAGGTTAATGAGGCATCGTCTTTTGCCCGTTTGGTGACAGGATGACGAGGTGTCGATCTCCTGAGGGTCAGCGTGAACAATGTTCCGGTCCACTTTTTGCGACCAAAAGTTGCCTCAGCTTTTTTGTGTATTGTCTGGCTTTGCTTTGTTCTAAATGAACCAGAAGGTGGCAGTAAAACACAGCTGAAGTTCCCGTGTGCCGTAAAATCACAAAGATGAAGAAACTGCTGGCGAATAAGCAGAGCGTGTAAAGCTTTGCAAAACTATCTTAAGCTAAACTCAAACTTTTGAAAAGAGGCATAAAATATTAGAGGGTGGTCATCTTTTTGATGTAAGCTCATGATGATGAAGAGCAGAAGGAGACGGGAGCTGCAGCAACGCGTAAGGATGGAAAAAGCACACATATGGAAAAGTGCTTGACGGGTTGCAGTTAGTCACACCCCTGCGTCTCTAATTGAATTACCGTTGACAGCGCACCACGGGCCGAGCGCTAGACCCCAAGCAGCCGGCAGGCGGGTGAGAGCGTGTCAGTGACTGGGACGTTCTCCCTGAAATCAATTACTAACACAAGAGGCCCGGGGGAGAGCGCCCGGCCAGACACTTCCTGCAGGTCAGCCCCACGACTGACAGCAACATCTGGATGCGGCCAACTGCACTGACCTCGGAGCAGCACTTGAAAGAGTTTCATCCAGAGCGTGGGTGCGGTGTGGTCCTAAATCACCTGCTTGCCCCCTGCCACCTGATACCCAGCGCCGGAGCATCAGGCGCGGCAGACTCCCCTGAAACAGGCTGCAGACGTTAAACCTACAGCGGACGCAAAAGGGACCCTGTCACATACAGGAAACTGGTAACATCAGTTTAACGTCAGTAAAAAAGGATGAGATATCAGAGCATGAATTATTATAAGTTCAAAGGAATGAAGCGCTCTGGTTTCACTTCCTGCTCTCACAGAGATCCTGCAGTGTTATAGAATATGAGTTTTTATGAGGGAAACAGATCTATAGAGTGTTCTTCAAACTGAGTTTGCATTTTGTCATCCCTCATTGCCGAAACGATTAAGTAAATCAGTGACGACACACAAGTGTAGGTTATCTGGAACTCCAGCGATGTGAAAGCTTATCAATAACTAGAACTAAAGTCTGGACATTGAAGAATGATGATGAAATATGCATTCACGCTTTTGAGAACTTCAAAAGTGCATCAGGAAACCACTGAGGACCGAGATGATGATGAGAACAGAACAGGAATCGCAGAACCGTATAAAACACCACAAGTTACGTTTCTTTGGTTGAAGAATCAGGCTTCCAGGTGAGAACATTTAAAAACAAAAAGTATCATGATGGGACTTGTAGAGGGAGTCAGAAGATGTTGAAGACCAAGAATGACCTGGATGGAGAACATCAAGATATGGACTGGTTTATCAGCTGACCTGCTGCAAGAAACATGAGATGGGGGAGGGGGGTCATTGGAGACAACTGTTGTCAAAAATCATGGCATGAGGTGACATGCCATGACTAGTACCTCATACAGAACTTACCTTCAAACTGATCCTGAATGTAAGGTCAGGAGATGTTCTGAGGTTCTACTAAGCATCATATTATAACATTACTTTTGGAGCCTCTTCAGGTCCCTGTGTGCAGCATTACAAGAACGAAGCGTATTTAAATAACTTGCGGCGTGTAGAGCGGGATTTTCCAATCGAGCGTCCTTCACTTCCCTACATCCACATGAAAACCGGTCCCACCTGTAACTGAAGGTTCCCCTCTGGAGAAACAGATGAACCTGATTTCTGGAGAACACATCAACGTGCCTTTCATGCAGCGGGGTGAGGGGGGTGGGGGGGGGGGCAGTTGGAATGATTGACAGCTGGGGTCAAAAAGTGGAAAGCGTTTTGCTGGTCCAGCATGAGGTCGCTGAAACTTGCTGACAGGTCTCACCACAGTTCAGTTCCCCTTCACACAGCTGTGGAGCGCTCTACCACTGGGGGTAATTAGGGGCTACGGAACATATCCTGACAAGGAATTTACGTTTAATCAGGAAAAAAAAAAGAAAGGCCTGTGATGGATAATAGTGCTGCAGCTCTAATGTCTATCCTGAAGCCAGAGCTGCTGGACGCAGTAGATGAGGAATGGCTCCAGCTCTTAAGTGGTTGGATGAATTTTTATTGTCCTTGAGATGAGTTCGAACCGAGCCGGAAAGTGTGAACGATGCCGGTGCTGTTAACGGCCCTGGGCGGAGGCCGAAACGATGGATGACATCAGAACGTGAGCGGCAGTCCACGCGAAGGGTGATAAACCGGCCCGACTGTGCAGTTGTCGCCTTCGAACTTCTCCTTTAACTTCTGCCAAACTGTCTGCGTGACACCAGCGTGACCCCCCCTCCCCCCCGACACATCCACCACACACCCGAGTCTGTTTGCACTGACGTAGAGGAAATCATTCATGCCATATTAACTCCCAACTACGCAACACGCCACCGAGGACACCATGCATCACATGATCAAAGGCCTTATGACATAGTACAAAGTTTCCCAGGATTTAACATGAGAATAACGTTGCACATGAATATAATAGGAATTAAACTTAATTTAAATAATAAATAAAATTAAAAAAAAGTTCTCTCTTCGTGTCACGTAACTGAGAAGAGATGCCTCCCCCCCCAAAAAAAGAAAATCAACTACTGTTTCTGGAGCCCTCTAGTGGCGGAGAGTCAATGCTGCAGTCATCATTATGCGTTATGGTGCCGTTTTGTAATATTTGTTACACGTATACTGAACTTCCTGAGCGCTTTAGAATTGTTTTTAATAAAATATACTGATATGGGAGATGTGATAGTCGATATAATTTAGCGTTTCGCTTAAGTGACACCATGTGCTGCAGGCCGCCAGTGTTAAAGGTTCCACTGATTTACAGAGTTCATGTCGACGTGGTTACTGCATCTGGTGCAGGGCAGTAAGAATGTGTTGGTTCTGTTTTTTTTACCACTTTTTTATTGAAAGTTGGGACTTCCCATAATACAAACCCCTTATCGAGGGTTAGACACTATCCCATTCATATTCAACACGTTTCTGGTCTTATATTTAGATGAAGTCCAGGTCTACAGAAGGTAGAGGAACCTCATTCTTTGTTTGGCTGAAAAAAGTGTCTTAATAAGCTGTTAAACTACTTTTGCTTTTCACCTTATTGACTGCATCTAATTCAATTTCTGCAGCAGCTGGTTTCACTTGAAACTTTACAACATCGTTCGGTCCGATCCCATAAGCTGCCCTGATAAATAACCTCCTTTTATTGAGTTTGCAGAGTAAATAGCGTCCAACATAAACCTCACATGAGGAGGCCCGATAGGAGCCAAACCCCGACAGAGCTGCGGGGCATGAAATCGTATAAGAGTCGGACAGAGAGTCGCTCCCGACTCCGCAGGTTAGCTTCCAGTCGCAGGCCATTAGCGAACAAATTGCACTAAATTTCATTTTATAGAGCGACCTTGTGGACTTGGTTAGACATGTTTACACTCGGCCTGTCGATGGGAGATTTAATTAAGGTGCTGAGTGCAGGTCATGATTGCTCTAAGATATTATTAATCAGTCGTAAGCTCGGGTTTCGGTCCCCCCCCCACGTTGGTGCTGTCAGTCACTCCAGCTGCTACAGATCCTTATTTATAACACAACGGTCTGCAGAGCTTTACAAAAAGGACTTTCAGACTTTGATTTGATTTAAAAAGCGGCATTTTTTTGGTCAAGTCCTGGATTTTTAACATTTTACTGAATACACTCTTTCTGCTGTATTTTTCTTGATGATTTAAAATGAATAAACTCCTCCTTTGAGAATTTCGCATTAAAGTTATATCCATAACTATAAAAGAATTTTGCAGCCTAAAGTCGAATATCAAATACTGTACAGTTTTTAAAATGAAGATAAAACAAATTGATTGGTAAAAATTAAAATGCATTAGGAAGCTTCTCCCTCCTCCATCTGATCATTGTGGTATTTTTTTTTATAGAAAAATCTAATTTAAAATAAATTTAAAAGTACCATAAGTTAACATTTATACTATATAGTGAAAAAAAGTATTGGGACACCAACATGTTCGTTCTACAGTAGCTTTCATTCCTGTTTTAGCAGCTATAATAAGGCTTTCTACAGGATTTTGGAGGGTGTATATGGGACACTGATGATGGACAGGGACCTGGCTCTCAATCGTCATTCTAGTTCATTCCAAAAGATGTTGAATGTCGTGGATATCAGGGCTGTGTGTGTGAGCCAGTCAAGTCCCTCCACAACAAAGAATAAGTAGTTTTCATTAAAATAAATGATCTAAACATACACGCAGAGTAATGAAGCCTACACATATTCAACAATTATCTGTGAATGTCCTGGATGAGTCTTCAACACACTCTTTTAAATTCCTTTGAGATCTGTGCATGCTGGTGCTCCACTAAAGCCTGGAGTCTTACTACTGTATGGAAAAAAAACATCAGTCCTGTCCACATGCCAGAGCTGCGAGCTTCACAGACGCATCAGCGAGCTGACTTCCACATGTGCAAACAGATTGCAGTCAGGTGAAAACCTTCGCTCGCTGCATCCTGACTCGGGACGATCTGCGAGCTCAGGAAGTCCTGATGGAAACCAGACCCTCCCAATCAATTTGTCCTCCTGATGAAGCCGAGCGTCGGCCACTGGACGATTTGATGGACAGCTCGTGCTAATTTATTTCCCTACGATGCTCGTCTTTGGCTGGATGATGTTAGGTGTAAAGTGTTAATGAGCTCGCTGCATAGAGAGGGTTCATTTCCACCATCCTGTACGTCAGTGAAGAAACATGGAACAGGGTTCACTGAGGATTAATCAGCTTTAAGCTTTGAGGATTTTGGACTAATAACATTGCAAAATAGATAAAAACAGACATTAAATAAAATGTACACAAAAAATTAACTAATAACGGCGGTCACTTTTTATTTCATTAGGGGAAAAATATCACAGTAAACTTTAAATACAATTACTGTAGCAGTACAACCATGTTCTAACAAAAAGTTCCCCTATTTGCATAAATAACATTTCCAAACTAAATATTAAATCCTGGAATTTTTAGGAATTTTTGTTTTTTACCCAAAATACAAGACTTATTATTCATCAGCCGAATATTAACTGATTATTTAAACATGATTAATCAAAGACTTTGACCTTTTCAATAGATTATTTATGAATATTGAACTAAAAATTCATATTTTTGCAAAAACAACTCTAATTTTACAGTAAAATGAATAGAATTCCACGTTGTTGTCGCACAATTTTAGGAAGCAGATCCTCACCAGTCCCCCATACTGTATAATCTCCAGACTGTAGGTTTGTGTATGTTCTATAAATAACACCACATTTAAAGAACGGAAGGGTTTTAGCTTTAAATAATAATTTGAAAAAAGCTGGATCAGTTGTTTTTGCAGACGTGACCAAAGAATCAGAGTTAAAAAAAACAACATTCAGTGTGTTAAAAAGGTCATAATATTTCAGCGTTAAAGGTTTCTCACTGAGGACTGTTCAGAGGGGAATTAAACGAACCTGACAAGAAAATGACTCCCCAGATTTCGGGGGGAAGGCGAGCTCTTTCCATGACTTGGGACAATCCCTTTATTTTTTGCTGATTCTGGAAAGTGACTTGAGTTGTGGTGAAAATCAGAGCTGTGGGTACAGAATGATCACATGGTATTAGAGACAAAGCTGCTGTTCTGTTACTAATCTGCTGAACAGGCGTCGGTCTGGACCTCGACCTGAGAGGGTCGCGAGGGATTAACCCTGTACGTCTGATTAACCTTTTATTTAATTAGCTAGCTACCAATCAATGATTGTCATGTTTAAATACAACGTATAAGAGTGAAAGTAGGAGGTGCTGTTGTTGCACCATCGGAGGCCTTCACGCTCGTGGTGGCTTTCTACACGATTTTGGAGCGTGGCTGTGGACTCATGTTTGTTGTGATTATTTATCTTTAATTATTCATCAGAGCAATGAGATGCTCGCAGGGTTGGGAAACGTTCACGATCATTTGCACTTTTAACACATCGCATAATAAAGTGCTTATTTCAACATGTTCTTCGCTGCAGAACCGGTAGCGTTAAAATGCACCTGCTTTAGAACCACGTCAGCCTTCAGTTCTCTTCAAAGTACATCCATGAAATTTATGTGCACGCCGGTGGGAATTTTGGCTCGTTCAATCAAAAGCGCTTTCTTAATATCAGGCACCGATGTTAGATGAGAGGCTCTGGCTGGCTCTCCACATTCCAGCTGGTCTGAGAGGCGTTCAGGTGGTCGAAGTCACGCCTCTGTTCCTCCACAGCACGCAGGCGTTTAAAGCAGGCCTGTGCACACGTCCTCGGTGCGTTATGTGCCATTGGGTTACAGTGGTGTAAACGTTCTGTACGGATGTCAAATCAAGTCAAATCTTACGGGATTTTATTCTATGCCATTTGATGCTTCACCATCTGCTCAAAAGTACCAGGACACCCGTCAATCACACCTACAGGAGCTTCACTTAGATCCCACTTGGAGTTGTTTGTCTCATTTTTTATTAAAAACCAGATTAAATGTATTTTCTTGATGCAACAAATCCACCAGATGCACAGCGATCACATATTTACACCGTGGAATTTATTGTAAACATGACAGATGCACAACTTACTTACAACCATTTCAAAACCCCGTTATAATATTCAGGTAAAATGCCAAAATCGTCACGTCCGTCGCGTCACATTTCTGTTCTTAAACAATCCATTATCAAAAACATATTTACAGTCGCTCATTCATCTCGTGATGTTCTACACTCACTCATGTCTGGATTTCCGAAAGTGTCTGCGGCAGAATGAGATTCCTGCGATGCCCCGGTGTTTTAATCTAAAATGATCTCCATGAGGTGCACTGGTTGAGCACTGATGTTGGATCAGCATCGTATTCCACCTTAAAACATTCATTTCATCCATCACAGGAGCTCTGACGTCCTGAAAAACGAGGCTGGTCCATCATACTTGTGAATATAGTGACCGTGAGGAGAACAGTAGGAGAACGTCAGAGCCAGTGACTGACACTAGAATTCCAGGCGGTCTGGCACAGGATGCTGTCGGACGACACCAGGGCGGCACTGTCCGGCGGTTTTGAGGGGCTGATGGGTAAGCTGTAGCCGTACAGGCCGTACGGTGACGCGATGGGTGACATGACCGTGTTCTGCTGGGTTCCCGGAACCCGTCCGGCCTGCAGGCTTTGGATGGAGAACAGGCAGTGACTGTGCAAACACGGTCCGCGGCAGGTTTCCGTTTTCTTTCCGCGCAGCGAGGACAGCAGAGGCAAGTCTGTCAAAGGTCGTAACCCCTGGTAACCTCGGAGTCTGTCAGGTATGAGGTTGCAGAAGGCTCGGTTGGTCAGGGTGGGGCTGGACTGGCTGAGTTTGTAGCAGAGTGGTGTGGAGAGGTTGTGCAGGGCGGCGCTGGGGTGGGAGAGGGTGAACGGGTGAGAGAGCGGCGAAACTGAAGGCGGTAGGAGATTCTTCAGAGGGGACAGGGACCGCCCTCCTGTAATTTAAAGCAGAATGTCAATCAGAGAGACCTTAACCTTGAACGGGGTACACATCCCCATCATGAAGACCAGAACAACGTTGCTACCTAATCACCATCCCAGCAGCAGGGCTCTGCAGGAGCCCCTGAACACACCTCCTACAAGGAGCAGAGGGTAATTCGCAATCCCGCATCCCACCCATCAGAAGGGTTGTTAGAGTATCAGAGCAGAACCGTGACTTCATGAACAACGTTATACCTTGAAGCTCAAGACTGAATGGTTTAACATCCACATCGAATGGACTCCTCCATGGATACGGCTCCAGAATGCCATCCAGCACGGCCCTGAAGAACACAGACCTTTATTAACGGGATTTGTTCTTTAGGTCTCAGTTTAGTTAATAAACACAGATTATTTAATTTCTGAAATCATCATGGAGGTCTTTTAATAATCGTCCCAGGCCTTTTTTCTACACCCAATAAAACACATCCACCATAACGCACCTCGTGAGGTTGTCCTACAATGCGAAAAAAAGAGAGAAATGCATTAAAAAGCAACTAGGCACATTTGGTTTTCATTTCAGATCGACATGGCCGCAGGATCCTGGAGCGCTCCCAGCCAAAGTGATTTATTTATCTATTTATTTTTTGGCCAAGTGCAATTTGACAGTACTGAAATCGAACCTTGTCGAATTTCAGATCAGTAGCACTAAACCGTAAGCACTGAGGCTTCAGGTCCGGCTTTGTGTCCAAAACTACATTAAACTGAATTAACTTCACCTCCGTCGGCGTGAGCATCAGTTCCAAGAACATTACAGAATAAAGATAATCCAAACTCAGCTTATTTTAGTCAAAGTAAATAAAAACGCTTCATCTTTGATTGGCTGCTCCACCGATAGTAATAGTTACTGGTTCCAGAAGGTGGCAGTAATGTAATAAAGTGAATACCGCAGGCCGTGAAACTCCAAAGAAAGAGAAATTATTTTAAACCCCACTGGGATTCAGTAACACAAGGCTGTTTTTATAAAACACAGAAGCTCATCCCATGCTCATTCTGTAAATTAAAAGTCATTAAGAACAAATCCTGAGTGTTACCTGTTTCGTCCCGGGTCTCTGAAGCCTTTAGCAAATGGATTTCTGTCGATCTTCAGTTTTGTAATCTTAAGGAAAGAAAGAGAGAAAACAAAATGACTAAAGCACCGTCGGTCCGTCTGCTGAAGCGCCCCTAAAGCCTGTAAAACTCAAAGAACATAAAAATACCCTGATGGAACTGTTCCCCTGTAAGAGAAGCTCGGTGTGGTTCCCATATCTCTGTTCTTAAAAATGTTTACACCCCTCAGAATCACACAGGTCTGCTGCTCGGGTGATTTTTATTCATTTTATTTATTTTTTGCTCTCAGTCTGATTTATGTGCCCGTGTTGGGGTGAAAAACAGGGGGATTTGTTCGCAGAACATGCATGGAACACAAAATCTGGAGAGTTTCTGTGTGAAACGATCCGTAATATCTGCGGAATGTAAATACAAAGTGGAATATAATCAAAGCAGGGTCTGACACTGTAGACCGGTGTTGGCAGGCCGTCAGCCGCCGGCATGCTTCCAGTAACTTTATATGGAGCCGGGCGACAATATGATAATAATATAAAACTTTATGCGTGACCAGGTTTCCTGGAATGTTGCAATAACAATTTACCACTGTGGAAATTTAAAGGGTCGTGTCTGTGGAAGAACCCTAAACTGTAATGTAGATTCCTATTATATCTTTATTTATTAGCACCTTATGAAATAAATACCATTATGTTGTAAATCATGTTACACTTATAAAAATAATATCAGTAAGATTGCTGTAATTATTTTACTTATAGATTATCTTCTGCTCAACTAATCCGGTTCAAATGACATTACATTAAAGCATGATGACTTTATTTTATTGCATGATATTCTTCAGGAAATTATGTTTTTTGTGATTATGATTATTAAATGAAACATTACATCATGTATGAGATTAGAGTTAACTTCTGCTTTGAAAACATAAGCCAAACTTTACTGAACCAGGAGAACAATCTCAGTTTTCTTGAACCTCAGTGTTGTGTGAGGTCAGTTCCACCTTGGGGAACATTTAAAAACTGAACCCTGAGGGTCATTTGATAAATTAATTTCACTCCAGATCCATGTGATGTCCAAATACAGTCTCAGCTTCTGAACAGACACGAAATTACTTTTTAAAAGGGCTTTAGAAGACCGTTTTCTTTTTAAATTGCTTGTCTGTGGGACCTTGCTGAGCATCATACAATCATATATAAAATTAAATAATCAATTTAACACCATAAATAAGTATTACATTTTTAATTTAGCTGTTTCCAGTTAAACATCAGAAGTTTTACGTCATGTGGCTCGTTAGAAAAAGATTTGTTGGATTTTCTTTTGGTTGTTGCGAGCACCGTGACGTCATGAAGCTGTGTATTTAGAAAAGCATAAACACACTGCAGCCCGTCTCACCTGCTGGTTTTGATAAGCTGTCACGGTCGTGAACTGGGTCTCGGGGAAGGAGAACGTATGCACGCCGTCCGCCGGGAGCGCGCGGATCTGCGTCACGTCCACGCGGGCATCGTGGGCGACCACGTGCACACGCGGCTTGTACTTGTGCATAGACTGCAGGATGATCTGAAGACGAGATCAGACACGTTCAGGGTTTACAGACACCGACAAGAGTGCAGGCGCAATAAACAGCCCGTTTTTACGCGTGGCGCAACATTTTAATCTGCTTCTATAAAGATCTATTTTTAATTTGTTATTTAAATAAAACAGTTACAATCTGTGTTGTGCAAGTACAGCACATAATTAATTAACCAAATCAATCTCTAGCAAAGCAGAAATGGAAATATTCTTACTGCGACAGTATTGTTTTGTATTGTTTGTGGAGTTTCTGTTTTTTTATTGGTTTAATAAATTGCTTGTTAATCCCGATTAAGTTTCCATCCAAATGACTGAACTTTTTTTGTTGGTATAAAAGTTCAATCTCGTTGCAGAGCGGATCTGACGTGGAGCAGATTTTTATTTTTGCGTGTGTTTGGTGCTTTGTGCGCATTAGTGTGTTTGGTGCTTTGTGCGCATTAGTGTGTTTGGTGCTTTGTGCGCATTAGTGGGTGTGTGTTTGGTGCTTTGTGCGCATTAGTGGGTGTGCGTTTGGTGTTTTTTGCGCATTAGTGGGTGTGTGTTTGGTGCTTTGTGCGCATTAGTGGGTGTGTGTTTGGTGCTTTGTGCGCAATAGTGTGTTTGGTGCTTTGTGAGCATTAGTGTGTTTGGTGCTTTGTGCGCATTAGTGGGTGTGTGTTTGGTGCTTTGTGCGCATTAGTGGGTGTGTGTTTGGTGCTTTGTGCGCATTAGTGTGTTTGGTGCTTTGTGCGCATTAGTGGGTGTGTGTTTGGTGTTTTGTGCGCATTAGTGGGTGTGTGTTTGGTGCTTTGTGCGCATTAGTGGGTGTGTGTTTGGTGCTTTGTGCGCATTAGTGTGTTTGGTGCTTTGTGCGCATTAGTGTGTTTGGTGCTTTGTGCGCATTAGTGGGTGTGCGTTTGGTGTTTTTTGCGCATTAGTGGGTGTGTGTTTGGTGCTTTGTGCGCATTAGTGGGTGTGTGTTTGGTGCTTTGTGCGCATTAGTGTGTTTGGTGCTTTGTGCGCATTAGTGGGTGTGTGTTTGGTGTTTTGTGCGCATTAGTGGGTGCTTGTGTTTGGTGCTTTGTGCGCATTAGTGGGTGTGTGTTTGGTGCTTTGTGCGCATTAGTGTGTTTGGTGCTTTGTGCGCATTAGTGTGTTTGGTGCTTTGTGCGCATTAGTGGGTGTGTGTTTGGTGTTTTGTGCGCATTAGTGGGTG
The DNA here is from genome assembly GCA_019802505.1 of Corydoras sp. C115. NCBI lineage: Eukaryota > Metazoa > Chordata > Actinopteri > Siluriformes > Callichthyidae > Corydoras > Corydoras sp. C115. The sequence goes on from JAFMOC010000029.1 coordinate 430,269, forward strand.
TGTGTTTGGTGCTTTGTGCGCATTAGTGGGTGTGTGTTTGGTGCTTTGTGCGCATTAGTGTGTTTGGTGCTTTGTGCGCATTAGTGTGTTTGGTGCTTTGTGCGCATTAGTGGGTGTGTGTTTGGTGCTTTTTGCGCATTAGTGGGTGTGTGTTTGGTGCAGAAGCGTACGTGGCCCTTGTCGTCCATCTCGTTGTTGGTGAGCTTCACTCGGTCGAAGCTGATGACCTGGCGCATCCACGTTTCTCCGGAGCACGGCGAGTCCGGGTGCACATAGAGCCGCGGCCTGCCGCACGGCTGCTCCGTGTTTCCCGCCACCATCCACTGCGAGCTGTGGTAGACGTACCTGCAAACACAACCAGGGTTCGACTTCAGAACGTGGGGAGGTTCTCTTAACTTCAGTGTTTGCAGCGTTACTGACATCAATTAAACAAAAGATCTATGTATTTAAAATTTCTTTAATTTATTATTATGTTACAAACAAAACCTCGACCCACGCATACAGACCACTGCGTTCAAACGCAGACAATTTATAATTTGTTAATTACTGAGGGTTTCGTTTGGTCTCCTCACGTCCAATGTAGGACTGAAGTGTAATAGCAAATTTTATTAAAATGACCTCCTTAATAGTATTTTTGCTGATTTTTATAAAAATTCTGCACTTCTGCTGTTTGCAACTTTGCTTTTCTTTTTCTAAACGCTTTGCTTTTTGGCTCTCGATCTGGTTGGAGACGTATTAAAAAAATATTGAGTGCATTTCTGATTCCAGGCTTTTTCATGTCGCACCTGTATCTCTTTGAATCCACAAGCATGATGTCCATGGCGATGTAGTATTGTTTAAAAGGGTCCAGGTTTCTCACTTTGACTCGAACGGACGGAAACATTCTCCTGAAACAGGAGCAAAACATTTTTATGATTAATATTTTGCATGCAGTGAAGAATATACGGCCTTTTTTAAAGATAAAATCACACTAAAATAGTTTAATGTACTTTCATAGAATATGTATATATATATATATATATATATATATATATATATATATATATATATATATATATATATAAATACTGTACTCAAACTTTGTCAACTTTAACGTTAAATGTGATAATATTGTTAATAAGATGTGCAATAAAATTAAATCGTATAAAACTTTAAATATAAGTTTGACACGCATATCTTTAGTTAGCGCCAAACAAAGAATCATTTATCCGAATCGTGAATCACTTCATAAACAACTTAATATATTATAGAGGATTGGATTTGATTGAATTTAATTGAAACCCTGGGCCGCACTGAGCGAACCTGCTTTCGTGTCCCACCTGCCCGCCTTCGTGATGATCATCTCCGTCCCGATGTCGTGAAATCGGTTCCACAGGTCGGAACCCTGCAGTTCCACGCGGATTTGTGCGTCCGCTTCAGGTGCGTCATCTGCGGCCTTGTTCTGAGCTTCGCACTTTGTGTCTTTCTCATACACTGTACACCAAATAAAACACGGGAATTAAAACGACTCATTAACGAGGTCTAATTAACGCACAGGCTGCGCGTGAAGGGTGACTGTAACCAGAGCGCAGCGACTGGATTTACACGAAACTGCGCTGGCTTGTTATTAATTGTTATTAGTTTGTCGTTTGCTTTATTTAAATTAGTCTAAAAGAGCGCATAGTTATATATATATATACATATATATATATATATATATATATATATATATATATATATATATATATATATATATATATATATATATATATATATATATATATACGCATACGCATATTGTGTTGCAATTATTTTTCTTATCAAACATTGCACCATTGGCACCAAAACCCTAATAATCACGACTCAAAACCACAGAGTCTCATCAAACAGATGCAAAATTCAGAAAGCTGATCGATTTTCTAACCTACTTTTTGGACTTTTAAAACAGAAAAAAATATAATTTTTATTTCTTAAATTAGTATGATTTATTATTATTTTTCTTACTAATTATCCAGCGTTAATGATGAGGTTAAAGCACGTCTGCAAGCTGTTTAGCCTCAAAGAGCTTCTGCACTGATTTAATTGTATGAATGTTTATATCAGTGTTAAATACACTGATATAAATAGTGTATTTAAATAGCTAAATAGTCAATATAAACGTGTATAAGATTCCTAGTTTATGAAAACTTCAATTTGGGATTAAATAATAAAATAGGATTATCATCTGAGGAGTTACATGGACGTTTCTATTTGCAGTAGCTACGCTTTTGGTTAGATTCGGGATTGTAATTATTTCTTATTTATTCCATATTGCTTATTCTTGTGTTCGTGCCACATGCAGAAACATTATATTAAATTTAGAACAGACACTGAGTTCGAGTGGGACCTCATGAAACTGATTCAAAACTTTTTAATTTGTGTTTTAACTTCCAGGCTTTACAAAGAATTTTTAATACTTAAAAAACAACAAAAAATATCACCTGCAAATACAAATACCCGGTCACGCTTTTTTAAAAGTGGAAAAATAGATTTGAAACTAGAAAAATGTTTTCAGTAAAACTCTCATTAAAAACCTAATTAAAAGCTTCAGTAAAGACAGACAAACCAGTTCCAGTTAGAAGCCTGCTGCTAAAATTGTATTGGGTTAAAATTGCAGGTTAGGAATTAGATTAATATGCGCGCTCACCGCGACCCTCCGCGGGTTCAGCTGCTGTTTCCGAGTCGCTGTCACTCGTGGGGCTCGTCTCCATCGTCGTATCCGCCTTGTTCTCCACTTTTATCCTCTTACAACTTTTCCCGACTAAAGCCTCCACGGAGAAGGCGTGCGCTCTGCGGCTCAGACCCTGCGCTCTCGGACACGGGGCTGAGGTTCGGTCCGCGTCCTCGCTCCCGCTCTGCATGGCCGCCGTGCGCTTTAATCTCTGGATGTATTAATCCTGTGTGCGCCGGGCGTCTCCACTGCGCGCTGGAGTTTAAATCACCGACTGCTCATCCTTCACTTAAACTCAGGTCACTTCCAAAAACACCAGCAAGTGCGCGTCCACACACGGGGAGGGAGGACACGCAAATACACACACACAGGACACACACACACACTGCTCTCCACCCATTTTCATTCATAAACCCGCCTCAGACGCGCCAATAAGAATGCGGATCTCCAAAAACGCACAACGCCCCAACGCGGCGCGACCTGTTCGTTTTGGTGACTGAAGTGTCTGAGATTTATGAAGCGAAGACAATTTCTTCCGGCCTCCTAACTCTTATATTCATGTGCACGTAGGTTAAAGACGTGAGAAGTCATTTCATCCAAGTTTAAGCTCTTTAGTTTGATTCATACAGCGCGCCATCCATTCAGAAATATATATATATATATATATATATATATATATATATATATATATATATGTTGATAAGTTACATTGAAAAAAAATAATTTCTGTAAAACGTCCTCATCAGCATAATAATTACATATACAAATTTATTAAAGAACAAAACGTTAGTGTTTTTTTATTTATTAAAAAAATACATGTATTTTTATAGTTATTTCTATAATAGTTAACTGTAACGGTTCTTTTGAGTTTGAAGGAAAATTCACCAACCAAACTTTAGTCTTCTTAAATGTTACCATCTGCTGCCCCGCATTTCCGAACCTCCCCGTGAAACGCACCCCTTTTCGGTTAGAGCTAAATTTCCTTTACCAATTTGCGCGGCTTTGCGCAGAACGGAACGTTCCGAGGCGCATCGCGCCTGTTTCCTTCAATACCAAACTGTGTTTCCCTCAATACCAAACATCACACTGTGTTTAGAAATACCTTAAAAATAAAGTCGGGTATAGTGACAGGTTTATATTATTAAATTACCGCGTGACGTCATTTGGATCCGGTGCATACAGAACTAATTAAGAGCCAAATTTAAGTAGCAGCGACTTAAAAGTTTCTCAGAAGCAAAACTTAAAGAGGACAAACAGCGTCACGTTGCATATAATGAATCACCTGCTGCAGCATTGTGCGCATGCGTCAGTTTATCTTAACCTGATAATAAAAATGATTGTACTTATATCTATTATTGTTAATGATTTCATTTCAATATTCTTATTATTGTACAAGTCCTCCTCCTCACATCTTCTGCTTCCACAATTAATAATGTTCCTAATGCAGCGTAAATCAGATAAAGGTTAAACGTAGGTCAGATTCACAAATAAAAGCAAAAACTATTTGTTGTCCCTTTAATATTTGTACAAAAGCTCTGCTCGCTAAAATAAAATAAAGGTATGTAAAAAAAAAAAACAACCCTGAAATCGTACAGCTTTATTTTTCTTTGGTATTTTATGTAAACATGTCTGCCATGCACGTGTTTATTATCGAAGCAAATTGAATTAAGGTGGTTTAAGGCTGTTTGAAATGCTCTGGAGGGCCAAACTCACCTAAACAAAAAGCCTTTGAATGGGAGACTCAAGTTTTAGATACGGGATCTCTGACTGAGTACTTTCTGTAAGGCTTCAGAGTGCAGTGCTAAATTGTATTTTAATCTAAAATACAATTTAGATTAATACCTCATCTTTTCTGTTTGGGCTTCATCTGTATATTAAGTCCCATTAAATAGTAATAATGTTTTAATCATTCATTTTATGTTGTGGTCCTGGTGTATAGAATCATGCATTATGTGCAACATTATGCTGTAAATATTTTGGGGAAGGCCCTTTACTGTTTCAGCATGACAGTGCAGTGGAGGTGTAATGTGAAGGTGTCCCAATACTTTTGCCTTCAGATGCTTGGTGTGAGGTATTAACAGAAGGACCTCTCAGGTTCCACTGTGGATGTAATCTTGTTTTAAATGCAGTTCAGTGCCGAAATCCCGGCCGCCTCAGCGCTCCATGTGAGGAGAGCCGCGAAAACATCCTGCGGTGAAGGACGGAATCAGGCGCAGGGTGCTAAAAGCTTCTGCTGGCCAGCGTTTTGGGTTTTTATAGTGGTTACTGTTTTCTTATTTTTTAAAACTGCAGTAAGTACCTCAGCTCTGGAGGACCTTCTAGTTCGAGTGCCAAAAACAGCACCCCCAAGAGCTCTACAGGCCAGTTGCTCCCATATCGTGGTGGTTGTTAAAGAGCTCAGGAGGTTTATGGACCATCGGGACCTCAGCACAGGAGGCATTACAGGGGTAAAACCAGATTATTGTTCACCCCAGTGCCTTTATTACCCTCCTGTCTCCAACTGGGAAAACACTCTGCACAAGGCACGTCAAAGCTCTGACAGGTTCACGGATCATGGAGTGGGGTGGTGGTGATGAACGAATCATCTCATGAAGGCGTCCTGTCCCCCATCCTGTCTACGTTCTAGTCTTCAGAGCTCCAGTAGAACTTCAGTTCAGCTGACATTGAAACGTCCTCACTCAGAACCGGGTGGTTCATCTGTAATTCACCCAGCATGATGGTGACAGAGGAGTGGAACCAGAGAACCTGAGGAAAGGCCATGTAAATAAGAGGAGAACTCCGTCTGGGAATCGATCCTGCGACATTCAGCATCCCCTGCTATCCTCTTCAGTGGGTGGATGGATGAAGTGTAGCATGTGCTTTCCCGTTGGGCGGTGGAGACCACGAATCGGTCCTCCGCCTACCTGGACTGAATAAACTCCCGCAGCCTGATGGAAACTTGGCCCATTCAGGCGACTCTGTGTTGAGTTACATGCAAAGTGGAGGTGCGGCGCTTGGTACAATCAGTCGGCGAGGACAAAGTAAACATTTAAGCGAAATGCACCACGAATGACTGATTGCTAGTGAAACGATAGGCATCAAATAAAATTCTGCAAGCTGTGTTTGGAAACCAGGATAAACACGATCCTTTCCTCGCCATAACAGTGATTACGGAGACCACAGTGCGCGGACCCAGAGCGAGTCGATCGTCAGGGAACATTCCGCCTTCTTTAAGAGCCATTAAACTGTCGCTGCTTCGTAAAAGTCAAAGCCCACGGCCGCACAGATCCGTTAATTAGCTCTCCTCACGTTATTGGGACTAATTGCATTTTTATTGAAGGGCATGACTGGTTTGTCTTTCAGGCCCGGCTGACTGACTGGCGGGAAATCGGAGCTTCTGCATGCAGTTCCTCTCTGTAAACATTGGCAGGGCGCTCTGAGCGCGAGAGTGGCGCGCTAAACGGCGGGGTAATTGTAGACAGCAGTGTTGGGGGAGCCAACTGAATGCCGGCGCTAATTGGGAAGGACTTCTCCATTGCTGGTTTATTTTATGGTTTACAACAGACTGAACATAACACAAAAGTCTCTATGAAGGCACCTTGCATGGGGGGTAGATAACCAGCCTAACCTGGACGTGCCAGAAATGAGTCAAGGCTGTCAAGTCCAGCCAAGAAGTCGCAAATATGTGCCCTGCCTCCAACCACAGGTTCCATCGGGGGCCCAAATCCATTCGGCTCCAACACAAGTGAGCCGGGACCTTTGGCCCACCCAAAACCTTTAGGCTTTTATTGAAAATGACAGCTTTGAGTGAGAACTCGCGCCATGTAAAACAGGTTTGAGTTACAGCTCTGGGGTTCTATAAGAAGATGGACTCACTGAGGAGGAGAAAGAAGAAGATGGACCTCCATCAACATGGGTTCTACAAACAAATAATGTCATGAAACCAACCAAGTTCCCTAAATGTACAATAATGAGATTATAGATTATAAGGCGATGTGATGATCTGGATGGTGGTGTCAGTCCAGTGTGTGATGAGGATGGAGTGTCACATCTGCTCTTCATCAACCTCTCTCTGAAGGCTTGTTATCGAGGCATCAGTGTTAAATAACGCCCGCTTTACGGCTCTGTAGTGGGCCATGGAGGGATAATTAAATAGGATTGGCTCGTTTTTTTAAGGGAAAGGGATTGCTCGAGATGAAATGGAGCGCACCGTCCAGCGAGCGAGCGAGCGATGGCGTACACTTCAGTGATTCGTTGTGATCTGGGATCGTTTTCGGATCACGCTCAATTTAAATCCGCTACCCACCGTTTTCCTGCATTCCATCGCTGTGATGCAAAGTCGACCTGGGCATCAGGACCCCGGAGTGGGAGGTAGTTTAAGAGCTGGAACTGACAGGGTTGCCATGGCATTACAAATATAATAACAACAGTTATTAATGACAAAAGCAGTTAAGACTTTATCCATCAGGATTCTTATAAGTATCTTAGAAAACAAACCACATCCACGTTCCTTTAGGGGTATGATGCTGAGCACTGGGGTGGTACCTGCTGCCCTGTTTGTTAACAGCTGAAATTCTTCCATGAAGGCTTTTTAAATGATTTTGCAGAGTGTCTATCCAGAGCATCAGTGATGCTGATGAGAGGACCGGCCTCTTTGTTGTAGTTTAATTTTCCACACCAGACGTCCACAACCCTGCTTTGTACAGTCATGCTGGAACAGAGAAGGACCTTCCCTAAACTGTTCTCACAGTTAGAAGCATGTAGTTCTTCAGAATGGACGAACAGGTATTTGCTTTTATTCAGCAGTGGAAATGCATGAAACACCTGAACACAGTGATTTATGAGGCCTGTCCTGATACTTTTGTGCGTGCGGTGTATTTGTGTTTACAGTTTTTGGTGAAAAGAGAAGGAAACAGCCTCGCGGTTTGATTTGCATTGGCCCCGAACATCAGTGTGTCAGCGCGCGGTCAGGGGAAAAGAAACAAACCAAAGAAATAATAAATTAAAATAACAAACATCCAGATAGGAAAATACCAACCCCCCCCCCCCCCACACACACACACACACAGCCGTCCAAACACATGATCAGTTTCTTACTAAGGCAGCAATTCAGAAGCTTTGATATGAAAATGAATCAGAACTCCGCTGCTGTGACAAAATCCCAATTCTGTAATGATGTCAAGAAAACAGGAGACTCACTGAGGGCGCGGGGGAGGCGCACTGAGGGCGCAGCGTGGTGGTCAGTGATGGTGAATACATGGTGAAACCGTGGTGAAAACGTGGTGCGTCGTGTCTGGGAGTGCCGAACAGATACGAGAGTTAAAAACATGGCTGTGGCTGCTGGCCGGTCGCAGGTTGATGAACAGTGTTCCTGACTGGATGTGGCAGGCGCCTCGCACGAGAAAACGCAGACGCCACCACCGCGCGCTATTTTTGCCTCGTCACTGACGTGAAAATTGTGGTGGTTTTTTTTTTATCTGCACGTTTAAAAGTCATGAAGTCAGAGTCGTGGTTCCAGGTTGCTTTCCAGCGAGCTACAGACAAATAAAACTGTCTCAGTTTAATGATTATTGTTATTATATGTTATCGTTTGCTAAGATACTGGACTATTTAATTTCACACATAGTCCACTTATCTTTAGATATTTTTAGATATCCATCCATCCGTCCATTATCTTCTGCTTTATCCTCTATTGGGGTCGGGGGGGGGGGGGGGTCCCAACCAGAGGAGAATGTTTCGGGCGCTGGACAGATACACCCAGGACAGGGGGGCAATCTATCGCTGGGCACACACTCACTCACACAGACACACTCTAGATGTGGCAATTTGGATAATTCAACTGAACTTGATCCATGTTTTTGGACTGTGGGAGGAAACCAGAGAACCCGGAGGAAACCCACAACTCACTCACTCACACAGACACACTCTAGATGGGGCAATTTGGAGAATTCAACTGACCTTGATCCATGTTTTTGGACTGTGGGAGGAAACCAGAGAACCCGGAGGAGAACATGGAAACTCCACCCAGATTGGGATTATATATATATATATATATATATATATATATATATATAAATATATGATGGGGTCGAGGTCCGAATGCAACCAACCATGTCTATATGGACCTTGCTTTGCACACTGAGACTCGGTCATGTTGAAACTGTTAAGGACCTTCCCCAAACAGTTTCCTCAAAGTCTGAAGCCAGAATTCAATGCTTACGAGGTATGTCCCAATACCTCAGCCCAGGCGGCGCATGTTGTTTCTGGGTGTGTTTTTTCTCCGGAGGCCCTGGATCTAAAAAAAAAAAAAAAAAAAAAACGGGCTAATGAGAAATAAATGTCTGAAGGCTTCACAACCACACTGAAATCAACACGTGAAAAAATCAGCCGAGAGGTCCGCTCTGGTCTTCGAATAGCGCTGGATCATGACGGCCTTCCGCCGAGGAGCCAAGTATGAACGTGTGATGGGTGGACGGCTCAGTTTCTGGCTCGGATTTACACCCTTATTATCATCACCGCAAACTGCAATTCACATGTCACTCAGCCGCAGCGGCGCTGGCCGGCGGACAGAGGGCTCCTCTGAACACTTCCAGATCCGTCCGTCCTCCCATCGGTGCACGGTCGCAGGGTTAAGACCGAGAGCGTGCAGGAGCCTCAGCGTGGGACTTTAGAAATTTATAACGACCTTGTTGAATTAATCTTTATTAATCATGATTATGGGAAATCCACTGATGTCTGTTGGGAAATATTCACGCTAGAGTCATGAAAGTGACTGAATGTTAAAGATACGACATCTTTGGTGGCTCAGTTCCACTGATGTGTATTAAAATAAGGACTCTTATTAACAGTGTCTTTATATTCAGTACAGTTAGCGTCTATATCCATGACGTTTAAATAAGAATCTTCGTTTTCCAGATCTCCAGCTCCAGACTTCTGTAACTCGTCCTCCGTTCAGCTCAATCACGCCGAGTGCCAACATGCGGTTTCTCCTCGCCATACTGTAACTCGTTTCCTTTATCAGAGCCACGTGAGATGATTTATTACAGGGGCACTGCGTACATTTTTAGAAACGAACCTCACTCCCCATCACTCCCGATAAAGCCGTCCCGCTCCGTTCGTCCCCCTCAAAGGTTTTTGGAAAGTCCATCACCATCATCTCACGGCGATTAATGTGAGGAGCGAACAACGAGATGAAAGCTTCAGACTTCAGACCGGGACAAGTGTAGTCATCTTAATTTTTAAAAGTCTGCTTTTATTTTTTATTGGGGGAGGTGGGGGGGGGGGGCAATCTGGGCCAAGAACGAAGCCTGTTCTATGGAAACAATCAGCCAGCGCGGGGCCTGCAGCCAAGCGGCCGGCACACGTCCATCCACCAGCCGCCGTTTAGTCTGCTCCTGAAAAATGCCCTTATTTTCATCTCGGCCGTTTTTTGTTTATTGGTTCTTTATATTAATATCCATCCATACGGCTTTATAGAGCTGACAGCTGGCAGATGGCGGCTTTTCGTTCCGACGTGTCAGAGCTGTCAGAGAGCGGGGTGTGTTTACGGCGGAGTGAAAGTGCTGATGGATGGAGGAATATAATGAATCGTTCAGATTAAATCATTATACACTTTATAAACATTGATCATCCTGCCAACAGAACCAGCACCGTAATTATTTAGATAACGACGCGGTTCCAAGCTGTGTTCAGCTTCCATTGTTTTTTAAATCGTTAGAGAAAAAAAAAAACAATAAATACACAGGATTTCTGTTCGGTTTGGTTTCTGTTCTGTTTCTCTGTTTATCGGTTGTTGGTTAAATCTACTTTCATGCTGATTTGTCTGAACTGGTCATTATTTTATTTGTTTAATTATTAATTGCGGCGGCACAGTGGCTTAGTGGTTAGTACCTTCGCCTCTCAGCGCTAGGGATTCCCGGTTCGAATCCCCATCTGGGTGGAGTTTCCATGTTCTCCCTGTGTCCGCATGGGTTTCCTCTGGGTTCTCCGGTTTCCTCCCACAGTCAAAAACATGGATCAAGTCAATTGAATTCTCCAAATTGCCCCATAAAGAGTGTGTCAGTGTGAGTGAGTGTGTGCCCAGCGATGGATTGGTGCCCTGTCCTGGGTCTATCTGCCCAGTGCCCGAGACGTTCTCCCCTGGATGGGCATGGGGAACCCCACCATGACCCTAATAGAGGATAAAGCGGGAGATAATGAATGAATGAATTATTAATTGCATATGGAATCATTCTACTTTAGTGATCTGGAGGAGTCTGCGGAGTGATGGAGCAGCTCCTGCCATGTCTGATTAGGAACTGGATTTTGATGACTTGGCAACCTTTAAAATATCAGATTATTTGCAGCAATTGTAATGTAGCAGGTTATTTTATTTTTTTTCCTCTACAAATTAAAAGCCCCTTTTTTTTCATGCCGACTTGCCGCCACCCACCAGCTCCTAATGTGCAGGACAATATTATGTTCTTTATTCCGATCTCTGGAATGAACGCGGTGTTGTGGACACCATCAGTTCTCTGGCGTCTCTCTGGTTGCACGTCAGCAGATATCCATTTCCCGGATCTTCAAAGTCCGGCGCAGCTCGGTCTCCCGGGACGCCCTGACGAATCGCCCTCTGACATCAAATACGGGCCGGTGTGATGGGACCGTGGTCCGCTCCCAAGTCCACGGCGATGTGAAATGAGACAATGAAAAATGCAGCACACTCGTGGCTCGAACCCGAGCGATCGAGTTGCAGCCGACTGCAGGACGGACCTAATGAGTGCAAATACGAACGGCCATGCAGCGCTGCCACCGGAGTCCAGAGACTGGAAAGAGTTAGAGGGGTCAGGACCTCAAGGGGAGGATCGCTGTTCTGAGGCGTGCATCTGACAGGTGGTACACACACACACACACACACACACACACACACACACACAGAGCTCAGTTCCAGATCTTCTCTGATTGATCTATGAGGAGGAAACAAATGATTTAAGCTCCTGACTTGCTTTCACCATCCATCAACACACACACACACACACACACACACACACACACGCTTAATGAAAACAAATATGGGGAGGAAACTCCAACTGGAGGACTTTCCTTTCTTACATATACATTATGTCTCCTGAGGGAGGTTCTCCACCTGACGGTTCCGCAGACGTTCTTCTGGCCCGTGCTGTTTTTCGGAGGGCGGGACGTGCCGCGGTGATTATGAAGACGTTTTCAGACAGTGATCTGCCTCCAAGCTTGTGGCTACAGCACAGCGTGATGGTTCAGAGAGTTCACACAAAGCTATGGACCTTACTGAAGATGGGTGAGATGAATTGGAATGTCACTCCCCAGGCAGCTCTTCATGAACACTGTATTAACCAGGGAAGCTCTAAAGTGTTGAGGAAAGCCCTGAGGTCTTTCAAAAGCCTTTAAAATGCTGATCAGGCCTGAATTTCACAGCAGGTCCAGCTCCTCATCTCCTCCTGTCTTCTGCTCTCCTCATCTCCTCATCTCCCCCTTCTCCTGTCTTCTGCTCTCCTCCTCTCCTCATTTTTAGTCTTCTCCTCCCCCGTCTCCTTCTTTCCTCCTCATATCGTATTCTTGTTTATTCCTGTCTCCTCCTGTCCTCGTCCTATTGTCTTCCTCCCCTTGTCTCCTCCTGTACTTCTCTCTTCATCTCCTCCTATCCTCATATTTTTAGTCTCCTCATCCTCTTGTCTCCTCCTCTCCTCAACTCCTCTTGTACTCCTGTCCTCCTATCCTCATCTCCTCCTGTCCTCTTCTCATCCCCTCGTCTTCTCATCTCCTCCTCTCCTCCTGTCCTCCTCATCTCCTCCTATCCTCATATTTTTTATGTCCTCATCCCCTTGTCTCCTCCTATCCTCATCTCCTCCTGTCCTCTTCTCATCTCCTCCTCTCCTCCTGTTCTCGTCTCCTCCTGTCATCCTGTCCTCCTGTCCTCCTGTCCTCTCCTTGTCTCCTCCTGTCCTCCTGTCCTGTACCACTTGTCAGTCGAGCCTGAACGTGATGAAGTCAGGTTCTGGAGTGTAACGGGTCTGGAAGTGATTTTTCGGAGTTGTGACGTTGATGATCTGGCTCTGGCGGCGTAAAGTCAACACGCTTGCATGTCGGCTCTGCCGAGGTCTTCGTGCGGCGGTCTGGAGAGCTTTGCTGCAATGAAGTAATCCTCCCTGGAGCTTTGCACTTCAAAACCACAGAGGCCATCCCTCCTGGACTTCCCCGTAACGTTCCTTCTCTCATTCTTTCTTTTCTTTTTTGTCTGAGCTGGGTTCTCTCTCTCTCTCTCTCTCTCTCTCTCTCATGGATTGCACATTTGTGAGAGCCGAGTCAAATTCAGGGGCTTATCCTCTTCAACACATCCTGCATGCAGACGTCGTGTGGAAGTTCACAATGTGGAGGTCTGTGGGAATATTTCAGCACCTTCTGAGTTCATTATTTCCTCCGTCCGTCCGTCTGTCTGTCCGTCCCTCCCTCCCTCCCTCCCTCCCGGTTGGGCGTGACGCTGTCTGCGGTTCTGTAAGTCATTATCACAGAGTCGTGCTGATGGGACACTGCTTTGCTTGGCAGCCTCGATGTGCCACGAGGTTTTGTTTTTTTTTGATAATTACCTCCCTGCCCTCGTCAGCATGATGGTGAGGTGTTAACACATTACTGTAGTCTTTAACTCAGCACAGTACTGCAACGAAAGTATTTTTTATTCCTATTGGGATACTTACATGTTCTCTACAGTTACTGTGGCTTACCCAGTTTATTAGAACCGAAAATATAGACTGCCCTCATAAAACTATCTAGAAATGGAACCATCCATCCTCTTTATCTGCTAGGTTAACACAGGGGGTTCCCCATGCCCATCCAGGAGAGAACGTTTCGGGCGCTGGACAGGTCACCAATCTATCACTGGACACACACTCACTCACACACACACATGACAACATGACCCTCCAGCCCTGTACTGTACCTCTATCAGATGACAGGACGGGGCTCTTATTTTGTTTGTTGTGGGGTCAGGGGGTCTGTGGGGTCGGTGGGGTCAGTGGGGTCAGTGTGAAGAGCGTAGCAGTTTTTAAATTTTAAATGCAGAGGGCCCTGTTGTCCAGTTGCCCTTAAAGGCCCCATGGTATTTTGAAGTTGCCCAGCCGTCTAAGGGTTGCCAAAGTCATCATAACAGGAATGATCGAATTTCCCACTAAAATACACACACACACACACACACACCCACACGCACACACAAACACAGCACAATGTGCAAATGAAACCTGCTACATCACTTTGGTTCTGATCCGTTTCGACAGCAGAGCGTTTGTAGCATTGTGCTTTTTGAAAGCGATACTCGGCGCAGAACACTCGTTTGTCTTCCTGTCCACCCTCGTCTTCCTCTCCTCCGGACGTTTCGGAGATATGTTTAGATGTTCCTTCTCGGAAGCGTCCGGGTTCCAACACATTCGCTTCAGACCTCAAAGCAGCCCGTCGTGAGGTTCGGCACCCGGGTCTGTCAGGACCGTTCTGTTCCCCTCATTTTTCAGACTGGATGTGAACCCTTGCCCACATTTCCGACCGGACCGCTAATGTTCTGATGCACGCTTCGGAAACTTGGAGGTGAAATCGCTGCCAGGCTGCAAGCCGAGCTCCGTCGTGTTGTCTTTCGTGCTCCGTGGTCGACGTTAAAGTCGTTTATACAATCGCACAAAGCCAGCCGGTCTGAACGTCGGCACAGACTTTGTTGACGTTACGACTAAAGGGAATGCACCTCGACTGGCGCGCCGTTCCACCGGATTCTAATGAAATGAGGTTTACTGGAGGTTGGTCAACAGCTCCCAATCGTCTGAAACGTTTTTTGGAGCGTCGTGATGTTGGATGAGAGGACCAGGCTCAGGGTCTCAGTTCATCTCAGGTGTTGGATGGAGATGAGGTCAGGGTTCTGCGTTCCTTAACTCCAAACTCATCCATCCATCCCTGTTTGGACCCTGCTTTGTGCACTGGGACTTAATGATGCTGAGACAGGATGTGTTCCTGTTTTCAGTCTTTAATTTTATTTAATGTTTTAATTCATTCATTCATTCCTCATCAATTCTCTTTATCCTCTAGTAGGGCCGGAGGGGTTCCCCAGAGGAGAACGTTTCGGGCAGTTCACAGATACACCCAGGACAGGACGCCAATCCATCGCTGGGCACACACTCACTCAATATAGCATTCAATTTACCTTGAACTCCTGTTTTTGGACTGTGGAAGAAAACCAAAGAACCTGGAGGAATCCCACGCAGACACAAGGAGAACATGCAAACTCCACCCAGAATGGGATTCAAACCTGGATCCTCGGCACTGAGAGAACATGCTAAACTCTACACCACCGTGCCGCCCTAATGATTTCATTGTTCTATTTAACACCAACATCCATCCATCCATTATCTTCCGCTTTATCCTCTACTAGGATTGCGCAGGGGTTCCCCATGCCCATCCAGGGGAGAACGTTTCGGGCGCTGGGCAGATACATCCAGGACAGGGGGGCAATCTATCACTGGACATACACTCACTCACACACACGCACTCTATATGGGGCAATTTGGAGAACTCAATTGACCTTGATCCATGGTTTTGGTCTGTGGGAGGAAACCAGAGAACCCGGAGGAAACCCATGCAGACACAGGGGGAACATGCAAACTCCACCCAGAATGGGATTCAAACCTGGATCCTCGGCGCTGAGAGGAGAACATGCTAAACTCTACACCACCGTGCGGCCCTAATGGTTTCATTATGTTCTATTTAACACCAACATGACATCACAATAATCTGAAGCAGATGGTGAGGATGCTCGGTGATGGAGAATGGGTTCCACAGGAACGTCGCAGACCTGCAGGACGAGTTCCTTCCACCCGATGGTGTCGGCTTCCTCCGCCTCCAGCTGCCAGCAGAAATGAGACCGGGCGCGCTGCCATTCTGCATTTACACTCTGCGTAATCTGCAGTCTGCGACGCTTGATTGAGTTTACTGCAGAGCTCATTCACAACAGATTAAATCTCCCACCCACCCCCCCGCCCCGCTCTGGAGCATCTCAGGTGTTCTGCGGGATGTGAGGAACATACCTGATGTGTTTTTTTTTTTCATTCTTTAACTGTTTGTTAATCCTTCCTCTTCTGTGTTTATACAGACGGGATTAACAGGTTCCAGCCCATCGTAAGCTGAGCCGACGCCGCGGGCCTTCAGGACCGCTCTGCTGCCATGTGGCTCCGAAACGACGGGAAGGCAGAAATCAGCGCGTTTGTTTATTTGCAAGCCAGTTGTAATTACCGGCCGCAGTTCGCCTGCTAAACACGCTGACCGTCAAACTCCGGCGTGTGCGTCTGCGCGTAAAGATAAGATGTCAGACGTACAGTAGAGCTCGGGTTCGATGCAGATCGCAGAATCGGGCGTGTTTATTTACCTTAAGGAATCCGGCCAGTCAAACCAGGGGACCACCTCGAACCCGCGCCCTCATTTCATTTAGCTTTTCTCGACGCAGACAGAGCCGCCAGTCGGTCCCGCTCGGGAAGCCGGGCCGGGGCCAGCAGCCCTCTCTTTCGTGCATGGGAACCGGGATAGGCTCTCATTTAAATACAGAGCAGTGTTTCCACGGGAGCGGGCGGGGTATCGGCCGGGCTCCCAGAACGTGTGGTATTTTCACAGCCTCGCGTCCTCAGACTCACAGACTCGGGGCCCCTGAGAGGCTCCGCACACGTGATGAGAGGTAAGGGGATAGGAATAAGAGCACGGACGTCACGGCGTGTCATTAAAATGTGGACACACGATGCAACAGTGGCTCAGTGGTTAGCATGTTCTCCCCATGTCCGTGTGGGTTTCCTCCGGGTTCTCCAGTTTCCTCCCACAGTCCAAAAACATGGATTCAAGGTAAATTGAATGCTCTAAATTGCCCCATATAGTGTGTGTGTGTGAGTGTGAGGGTGTACCCAGTGATGGCCTGGATAAATGATATAGGATTATGGATTAGGAATAATATGGGATTAAGCGGAAAATATTCATTATCCTGAATGAAGGCAGGACGGCACGATGGCTTAATGGTTTAGCATGTTCTCCTCTCAGCGCTAGGGATTCCCGGTTTGAATCCCAATCTGGGTGGAGTTTCCATGTTCTCCCCGTGTCCCTGTGGGTTTCCTTCGGGTTCTCTGGTTTCCTCCCACAGTCCAAAAACATGGATTAAGGTCAATTGAGTTCTCCAAATTGCCCCATATTGAGTGTGTAAGTGTGTGTGAGTATGTGCCTAGTGATAGATTGCCCCCCTGTCCTGGGTGTATTTGCCCAGCGCCCGAAACGTTCTCTTCTGGATGGGCATGGGGAACCCCACTAATAGAGGATATCCTCTAATAGAGGATAAAGCGGAAGATAATAAATGGATAGATGGATGGATGGATGAATGAAGGTACCCCATCCCTATTTTTCTGCTGATTCGTATTCGGTGTTGTATTCATCTTTGAACAGTAGTGGTCACTGTTTGAACGGTCGTTGCTGATTGGCTCGTGGGTGAGCCAGGACAGGACAGAAGAGGAAATCCGGTTCGGATGCCAAACAAAAGTGCGTCACGACCTTGGACCGCTGCAGCTGCGACTCGGAGTCGGTTCAGCGTGGCGTGTGTTTAATCGCGTTTGCGGTTCGAATAAAGTTGAATTGTTTAAATCTTTGCATTAAGACCCGTTTAGATTTGTTACCATGGTTAAAATCGCCTTCAATTCTGCAGTGGCGCATAAGGCGCTCGGCAAAGACGCACAGCTCCCAGAACAGGTGAGGAGTCACGACTTTACACACTCACGTTTATATTTCAATATTAGTAACGATTTAATCCTATGAAATATATTAAATTTGGTCATTTTGCCGTTTCTTGTTTTGTAGCGCCGTGCGGCCGCGTTCTATTGCACTCTCTGTACGTCTGTTAGAAAGTAACGGTTTTTACGCACTACGTAGTGCACTCCCTGTCTGCTTGGAGGGGGAATGAGACACGTCCAGAAATATGAAACCGGATTGTATTTGATGCGTTTTTAATTTTATACGAAACACATCGAGGATTTATTAAATTATTTTTTATTATTAATATTTAATAAATAAATATTTTAAACTATATTTAATACTTTAAATATTTAAAGTGTTTAGTCTAGTTACAAAAAAAAAAAAATTAGGGGTTAGTTTGATGACTGTGACGTCATCGGGGATATCGGCTTTCAGCGTGTTGAGGCCTGCAGCGAGTAAATAACGTTTATCAAAATAAAAGTTCGATACAACCGGTTTTATTGCGTTATTATTTTCCTTTAAGAAATACTTATAATAATAAAGGTCTTTTGTTAAATCATAAAATAAAATCATTCGAAGTTATTTTTTTTTAAATAATCCTCACCTCCTTTAAATAATGAAATGTGTTATTGATAACGTGCAGCTCTCCACACTTTTTAAATTTTTAAAATTTGAATGAAATTTTTTTTATTTTTTATTTTTTTTTGCCTTTTTCGAGTTTAATTGCCTTCACACATTATTAAAAAAAATCGAATTATTCTTATTTAAGATGATTTGTTTTTGTTATCCCACAAGGAATATTTGCATTATTACAGCAGCATCAATGATAGTGCTATATATATATAAGTCTAATTTACATCTAATCTCAGTTTGTACAGTCATATTTGCGATGTTAATGTGTCAGTAATTCATTAGTCAATTTTAACCCCTTAGGATCCGGAGACGGGCTCTGTGTACAGCGGTGAGAGTTCCACCGGCCGCTGCCTGCTCACGCTGCTCGGGCTGGCCTTCATCATCTCGGGCCTCGTTGTGGGCGGAGCCTGCATTTACCGCTACCTCACAGTCAAGGTATGACCATGGTACAGTAACCTGTATTCTGACACACACACCCCTCCATCGGTGTCACTGCTGGGTTTGTGTTTAAGCTTTTAATGGGTTCATGACGGGTTTCCTAAAGCGAGCGTCATGTTTTTCCTGTGCAGAGGTTGTACCATGGTTCCATGCAGTACACAGAGCTGAGTAACATGGACCAGCCGATGGACAGGGAGATGTACGCGGAGCCGTACTACCTCCCTCACATCGAAGAGGACGTGGAGATCCGTGACGATGTGGCCATCATTAACGTCCCTGCACCTCGCTTTGAGAAGGGCGACCCGGCTTACATCCTGCACGACTTCATGAGGGTAACCATCACAGCTTATAAAGCACAATAAATAACGTTCAGTTTGTCCACCAGAGGGCAGAGTGCATCCTCACTTTTCTTTTTGTCCAGTCCACACACAGTTCGTTAGGTTGTAAAAGATGGCTTTCTGTTTTTTCTTTAGTTTTATATTTATACCTCGTGCTGGTTCTGACGAATATAAACATGAACCTGTTGTCATGGCGATGCTTTAGATGTGATTGACTTGTTTATTTTAACGTGCATTAAAATGTCCTCGCAGAAGCTGACGGCCTATCTGGACCTGAAGCTCAGAACGTGTTTCATCATTCCTCTCAACACCTCTGTGGTCCTGCCCCCTGAGGATCTGATGGACCTCCTCCGGGAGCTCATGGTACGTCTCTCCCCAGCCCCTCCCTCCACCACCCTGATAAAGTCGATAGGCTGGGATGGATTGATTATTGGTGTGTATTGATCTGTATTAAAGCGAGCGTTTCTGTTTGATCAGACCGGTTCGTACAAGACGTTCCTGGTGCAGGAGGATCTGGTGGTGACCGAGCGTGTCGATGACATCACGCTGCTTGGTTATTATATTTATAACCTATGTGAGGGCAAGCCCACGTACAGAATGCAACGGCGCAGCGAGGTCATGGGTACGTAGGCTTTTATTAGTACACTGCGTAATTAATGAGGTTCTGACCAAAGTATGAGGACGGCCTCCGTTTGATGTTCTCCACCCGTCACTGGGACTGAATGAAATGCCTGCATGCGTGGATTTCGATTTAGAGGCGTGTCCTTATACTTTAGCCCATGTGGTGGGTCTGATTAACCCGTGGTTGAGCTGCGTTCGTGTCGTTTTGGTCCCGGGTTCGAACAGGAGCGATGTAACAGGAAGTGCTCTGTGTGTTGTGACATTTGCAGGCATGCAGAAGCGCTCGGTGGAGGAGTGCGTGACCATCCGCCACTTTGAGAACACGTTCGTCACCGAAACCAAGATCTGCCGAGCCTGAGGACGCGGGACGGCGGGAGGGGGACGCTCCCCCCTCCCTTTCACTGCAGGGCGAGATGGAGGAGTGACGTGACCGAGGGGGGCGGGAGCTCTGCGTGGAGGGGGGGGGTGTGGCTCCTATCTCCCAGTGCTTAATTTGAGCGTACACTTTTATCTTCAGTCTCCTGCTTTGTGTGACCGATCTGCTCTCTCTCCCTCGTTTGACACGCCCCTCGTTTTGACTCCCTTCTCCTTCGTTTGTGGATAATTACGACGTGTTGTAGCGGGATCTCGAATCGCGTTTCGGGAATCCGTGTCCTGTCGCCATGCGCTCTGTTAGGACGTGGTGTAAGGCGGAGTCGCCAGGTTCTAATGAATTTACAGACAGGAATGAGCAGCAAGGTTTTAGAGTGTCCTGTAACGCACCCCAACCCCAACATGGGGCAATCTCTCTCCTAAAAATGACCAGCGAAGATTTTGTAACGTCGACTAATAGACTTTAATGTAATTAACTCTTCATTTTCCTCGTGGCGTCGACCGGCTCTCTGGACCGACTCCGGCGGCAGGAGAGGAAGCGGGCGTCTGGGTGTGTTCTAAATGACGTGCAGCTTGACGAACTTTTAGTAAGTTAGTAAATTGAGGGAGGCCTGGCTTTAAGTTCAGAGTGGCCCAGCCTGGCCGTCTCTGTCGCCTCCCGTCACTGCGGAGTGAGCCTCGCGGGCGTGGTCGGCGTCGCCATCACGTGTGTGGAGAACTCCTCTCGTGCTTTAACGTTTAAAATAGAAATTAAGAATAAAAGCTTGAAGGTTCGTCCTCTCGCAACGGGACGGAGCGTTACAGAGCAGCAGATGTTTTCAAGTTCCCTCGTCTTGTTCGGTAACGTGGAACCCTGTACTTCTCACCCGGGCCGAGTCGCTGCGACGAGCCTTTTGTTTTATGAAATGGTGAGAACGCCGTCCCCGTCCGTCTTTCTGTTCGTCAACACAGAAACAGACGACGGGGGGTTGCAATGTCGGCCCGAACGTCAGATGTGAGCTCGTGCTCTGCTGTGAGTTGGTGTGAAAGTAAATAAAATGTTTTTCTTTACCTAGAACCCTCGTCTGTCTTTAATTAAAATGTTTCCTTCAGTCCTGTTTATACGGCGGAGAAGGAAAAACAAAATATCAATTGGAAATTAAAATGTGATTTCTTTTACATTTTAAAACCAATGTCCCGATAAGTCTGTGTGTAAGAATTAAGTGCATTAAAGGGACTAAAGATGTGTCTTCTTAGTGGACAATAAATTATTGTGTTTTTATTAGGTTTATTTGATTATGATCTGCTAATAGAGGTTTTTATGCTGTGAATACTTTGAGATACAAGTGAAAATTGAGTTAAAAATTCAACTTATTATTATTATTATTTAAATGTAAGCATATCTTTGTTGCTCTACAGCGACGCCGGTGGCCAAAAAGCGTACTGAATGACGTCAAACCCAACGTTTGTTGCTTCACATTTATTGTTTTCGTCATTTCCGTCCCTCACATCTCATTTAGAACTCACAGTTTACATAAATATTCACCTCTAAAAGTCAGATCCGGTTCACACCTGCCGTTAACGCGTTGTGGTTGATCCGTTCATCGGTGCACCACCACCCCTTATACAGGCGCACACATTCAGCAACACTGCGCCTCTGCACCACCTGATTAACCTTACACCTATTTTCACTGACGTTACAATCTGTTTATTATTATTTTTATCATTCTGACAGACTGATGACGGGAAAAGGGTTCTGGTTTTTACACCGTAAATTTAATCATAGTAAATTTAAAGTTAAAAATGTTAAATAATAATTTATTTCATGAAAAGTATAAATAGAGTAATGAAAAGGAAAGTAAAATGTAGCAAAAATAAAAGTCCCGATTCGCTGTCTGTGACTGATATATTATTTATTATGACTCATTAAATCATTAGATTATTACTGAGACTTGTATGTGGTTTTATATTTATTTTTAAGATTTTCAATAATTGGCGGCACGGTGGCTTAGTGGTTGGTACGTTTGCCTCTCAGCGCTAGGGCTTCCCGGTTCGAATCCCCCATCTGGGTGGAGTTTTCATGTTCTCCCCGTGTCTGTGTGGGTTTCCTCCGGGTTTGTCCGGTTTCATCCCACAGTCCAAAAACATGGATCAAGTCAATTGAGTTCTCCAAATTGCCCCATATAGAGTGTGTATGTGTGCGTGTCTGTGTGAGTGAGTGTGTGCCCAGCGATAGATTGGCTCCCTGTCCTGGGTGTATCTGCCCAGCGCCCGAAACTTTCTCCCCTGGATGGGCATGAGGAACCCCACCGCGACCCTAATATAGGATAAAGCGGAAGATAATGGATGAATGAATGATTTTCTTTACTTGATATTTGTTAAGAATTTCGATCATTTAGTGAAACTCACTTCTATATGAGCAACTCAATTCGGCTTTTATTTTGTAATCATCAACGTGTGTTTTTTTTTTAAATAAGCTTATTTTAGTTTGTTCTAAGAAACTCCTAACTGAAGCTGATTAAATAAATGTAGTGGAGTTAAAGACATGAACTTTCTAAAGTGTAGTGGAATTAAATCATAAAGTAAACTCTTACTTCACTCTAGTACTTGAGTAAGAGTACTTGAGAAAGTGTACTTGGTAATTGTTCTTCAGGTTGGATTGGAGAACATTCTTCGCTGATCGCATGTAGTTTGGTTGTTAACTCCACTTACAGATGTGATATTAAACAGGCTTCATTGGTTTAGATAGAATTTTTCATTTGCTTTCTGTTTAGTGTGGTGCTGGGGCCTATCCCGGCACTCATGGGTTAAATGGGGGGGGAGGGGGTATGCCGTGGACAGGATATCAGACCGTTGCACTCACGCACTCTGGAGCAGCCAAAGCATCCAGAGCGAAGGCTCACAGATATGAGGAGAACATGCAAACTAAATTGAAAGGACCTCATTCACTTGTTCTCCACTCGTGATTGGATCATGGAACCACATGTTAATGTCAGGTGTGAACCGGGTGTCACATTGCCGCGGTTACAGTGCATCGGTTGTAGTCAGTTCCTGCCCATAAAGTCCGCAGGGTCAGGAAATCGGGATTACTAAGGTGCCCGTGTTCCCATCAGTTCCAAACGTCCCGAAAGCGTTCTAACTGAGAGTCGCCCGTTCCTCGGCGCAGTCGGACGACCGGGCCTCGTGCGCGGTGCCGGAGATCCGGCGGTGCAGGTGGAAGCTGTCGGGCAGCTCCGGTCTCGACAGGCGCCGCTTGAATTCGTCCGTGGTGAAGTAGTACATGACCGGGTCCAGGCAGGAGTTGAAGCTCGCCAAGCACAGAGTGATGGGATGCGCACGCAGCACGGCTTTCCTGAACGCACAGTTCACGCTGTCATCGGATTTGGCGATGAAGTCCAACGGGAAGGTGATGTGGTACGGCACGAAGCAGATGAGGAAGACGCTGGCGCAGCTCACCACCATTTTCAGAGCTTTGGGCTTCTCCCCGGCGTCCTGAGGGACGCAGTTCTTCTCGCGCAGGCTCGCCGCCGTTAACCAGGCGCAGGTCAGCACCACGGCCAAGGGCACCAGGAAGCCCATCAGCTCCGCGAAGGTGACCAGGGTCACGCCGCTGGCCAGCGACAGCGACACCATCGGGAGCTCCGAGAAGCAGATGGACGTGTTCGGGTCCTTGGCCTGAAAGTCTTTCCGGAGCAGGGGGAACGGCAGGCACCCAATGCAGACGATGAACCAGCCGACGGCGCAGCAGGTCCGGTCGCGGCCGCGCTTGGTGGCGTTGACCCTCAGCGGATTGATGATCAGGAGGCAGCGCCGTACGCTGATGCACCCCAGGAAGTAAATGCTGGCGTACATGTTGACGTACTTCAGGTAGAAGCAGAAGATGCAGAGGATGTGACCGAACGGCCAGGACTCGTTCAGATAGTAATAAATACGCAGCGGCAGCGACAGCACCTGGAGGAGATCGGCCACCGCCAGGTTGATCATGAAGATCACCGCCTTCTTGGTCTCTTTGATGTACGCGTGGAAGATCCAGAGCGCCAGAACGTTGCTGATCAGCCCCGGAACCAGGATGATGCTGTAGACGATGGCGTAGGTGTAGCGCTGGTACGATTTAATATCCTGCAAATCTATATCACAAGGGGTCACATTTCCATTCATCTTCCTCTCATTGGTCCAGATCTGAAGAACGTGAATCATCTCCTTTAGGTCATGCTGGAACCCTCTCATCCGAAAACCCAGGAGGGCAAAGACCTGAAAAGTAAAGCGTAGTGCAGTGAGAGTCTGAATTCAGAAGGTTCTCGGCGGCGCGAGTCCGCCCGAACCCTCATTTGCATATTTTTTCATTTTGCAAAGGAGACGAACAGATAACAGCACATCAAGCGTGCATTTGCATGACCTCAGGCATGGCGTACCTGAGGCTTCGAACCAGGGTATTGTAGTTGCAGAGAGATAAATGAAAAGTTCGTTAAATATTAAACCTTAAATCTTTAATCAGGTGACAGTCTCACCATCAACGAGGTGCTTAATCATTACCCACACGGTTTAGAAGCTCACAGTCGACCACAGGAAGCACATTATCATCCTAAATATGGACTCAAGGAATGCTCGAGCCTATCCCAGCACTTATTTAGTGGAACCATTGGATGGATAGCCATGGGTTACATATCAAGGACCACGCCACTATACCTATTTTTGTTGCAATAAAGTGCTAAAACCCATGGAAAAAACATACCAAATCACTCAAAGGTGATCCTGGCTGGGAATCGAACACAGGACGAGCTTGCTGTGAGGTGACAGCATCCATCGTGCGAGAGGCTGGGATTATTGAGTATTTGCACATGGCCTTTATTCCAGTGCATTAATTAATGAGGGGTAATTACAGGGTGAGTTCACGTCAGAGTGAACGAGGCAGTGCAACCTTTAATCTACTGCTGCAGGAAGTACCATCGCTCCTCCAGCGCCGTCTTTGAACTGCGTCTCTCGCAGTTCTCGTCACACTTTCGCGCGTGGGACTTTCCGCCTTCGCAGGTGTTTGCACGACGACTTTGCACCAGCGAGTCCTGCACCTGTGGAACCTGTGGAACGTCACGTTCCATGTTCGAACAGCATGTGCCGGTGCACTGCACTGCAGAACGCCACAGGAACCCAAAATCCAGACCTGCGTCTTTCACCCATCATCACGTCATGAAGCGTCTCGGCTTTATGGAGCTTCACGTTGAAGATTTAAACATCAGAATTTTAAAAATATAATTAATCTGCGTGGCTTTAGGTTTGGATTCCGTCTCGCCGCAGAATAGCATAAGATGGAACGGTCCTTCCCCAAACTGTTCCCACATCTTCAGAGGCATTCACACAGAAGGATCGTTGAACTTCTACATCCGTGTGATGGACACTGAAGGATTCGCACGAGTTCGGTCGGTACGAGGGGATTCTGAATACTTCTGTCCATTTAGTGTATAATTAAAGGATCATGGGCGGCACGGTGGCTTAGTGGTTGGTATGTTCTCCTCTCAGCACTAGGGATTCCCGGTTCGAATCCCCGTCTGGGTGGAGTTTCCATGTTCGCCCCGTGTCCGTGTGGGTTTCCTCCGGGTTCTCCGGTTTCCTCCCACAGTCCAAAAACATGGATCAAGTCAATTGAATTCTCCAAATTGCCCCATATAGAGTGTGTCTGTGTGAGTAAGTGTGTGCCCAGCGATGGATTGGCGCCCTGTCCTGGGTGTATCTGCCCAGCGCCCGAAACGTTCTCCCCTGGATGGGCATGGGGAACCCCACCGCGACCCTAATAGAGGATAAAGCGGGAGATGAAGAATGAATGATAAAGGATCATGGCTCGTTAGATCTTTGATGTTTGTAACTCAGTTTTGAGGATACATCATGTTTAAAGTCCACATGCAGTCCTCACGGCTCTGCATTCTGGATGGTTCAGAGAAAGAGGAACTTCTGCAGGAACTGAGTCTGTTTTGCATGTGATTGGTTGTGTGTGAGGTCAACGTGACTGCGTTCTGTAACATAAACACGTTATAGTCAACAATTTATATCCGTCATATAAGTTAATGCCCCGGAGTGTTTCCTTAAACGGTCACAGGGAAAAAAATCTACTGTATGTCCAAAAATAAAGACAAAGCTGGAAAAAAATGGTAGACGGATCAAGAGGGCGTGGTAGCTCAGTGGTTCGGGCGTTGGGCTGTCAATCTGAAGGTTGTGGGTTCACTGAAGGTACCAATGTTGGTCCTTGAACAATACCCTTAACCCTCATTACTCCAGGGGGCGCTGTGATGAACCCTGTGCTCACCTTTGGATAAGAGTGGCTGCTAAATGTCAATGTAATGAAAATGTTCTGCCAATTATAGAAAAAGATTCTAAAAACTAGAGGATTTTTCTCAGTTAGAAATCTGTGAAGTCAGAATAAGATGTGTTAGACTATGTTTTCTGACCTGGTAATTATTTTTTTGGAGTAAGTTCGACTTCAAACCCACCGTATCAGGATAAAGTCTGTGATTAATTCATTAATAAATCTGCTCGACCTGACGAACGCAGACGAGCTCTGTTTCAGCAGGACGGACAAAAAAGGAAAGGAATCGTTAGAAGCTCGGCCGCGTCCGTCTTCTGTTACATAATACAAGGTGTGCACACATATACACACACACACACACACACACACACACACACACACACACATACACACACACACTCCGAAATGAGGAACTAATCAATCTAGATCTGAGCAGGGTTCCTATTTTAGCTCTTTTAAGGAGTCCAGTGTCTTTCTGACTCACTGAGTCAGAATTGATTCACTGCAGTTTCCAGTTTTCTTTCATCTGATTGATCGCCAGTCATATTGCAATACATTTACATTTAGATATAGTCATTTACATTTACATTACATTTACATTAGATTACATTTACATTTACATAAGATTACATTTACATTTACATTTAGTAGATGCTTTTATCCAAAGCGACTTACAAATGAGAACATCACATGTCAGTCGTTATGAAGAAAACCAGCTGCACTGTAGAATTATCAAACCTGGTAACTATTAATTATAAATAATATAAAACCTGATCGTTATATGATGCTGCACCCCCCCCCCCCCTTTATTTTATTTATTTTTTTTTTATAACAGGTATTTGTTAAAAAGATGCGTCTTCGGTAGCTTCATAAAAATGCCGAGTGACTCCGCCTTATGGACGGAGTTGGGATGATGGTTCCACCGTGTTGCAGTGGAGAACGCCACGGCGTCAGAATGAGCTCCTCGGTGAGGTGGAACCACCAGGCGACCATCATCACTGAGGCGAAGTGAACGAACCGAAGTGTACGTTGAAAAATGAAGGTGAGAAGAAATGGTCCTGTAGGCCAGAGTTCAGTGACTTGTCCTGAATGTATTGATTTAGTTATTGATATTGATTGTTTCATGTGTTTAATGTAATAAGTGTGATGAGTGTGTTTAATGTGTTTAATGTGATTAATATGATGTGTGTGATGAGTGTGTTTAATGTGATTAATATGATGTGTGTGATGAGTGTGTTTAATGTGATTAATATGATGTGTGTGATGAGTGTGTTTAATGTGTTTAATGTGATTAATATGATGTGTGTGATGAGTGTGTTTAATGTGATTAATATGATGTGTGTGATGAGTGTGTTTAATGTGATTAATATGATGTGTGTGATGAGTGTGTTTAATGTGTTTAATGTGATTAATATGATGTGTGTGATGAGTGTGTTTAATGTGTTTAATGTGATTAATATGATGTGTGTGATGAGTGTGTTTAATGTGATTAATATGATGTGTGTGATGAGTGTGTTTAATGTGTTTAATGTGATTAATATGATGTGTGTGATGAGTGTGTTTAATGTGATTAATATGATGTGTGTGATGAGTGTGTTTAATGTGTTTAATGTGATTAATATGATGTGTGTGATGAGTGTGTTTAATGTGATTAATATGATGTGTGTGATGAGTGTGTTTAATGTGTTTAATGTGATTAATATGATGTGTGTGATGAGTGTGTACGTGATGGGAGGATCAGAGCAGCGACAGCACGCCGTGAGTGTGTCTACAACAACACTCTTCTCCGAAGTGACAACCACAAAGTCTGTAAATACACTCGAGACACACGATGCGGCGAGCGCTGAACCACACTGAGCCGGACTCAAATACAGTTTAGCTTAATTATTCAACCAGCAGGCCATGTGCAATAATACAGCACGGCGAGCCGTGCAGGTGGGCCGCACTGTGCCAATGGGGCTGTGTAGAAACACTTTGGAAAAGGCCCTTTTCTGCTCAGCATGACCCAGGTCCTGACTTCAAAGCTGAACACCGTGAGGATGAGATTGTGACCACAATTGTGATTGTGATCGCTATAGCTCTTCTTTAAATCACACTCGTCAAGATTCTTTGAATTAATTAAGGCCTCTGCAATGTGCCGCAGGTCACGTCCATGTTTCATTATTTTGTGATAAATATTCGATTTTAGAGGGCGGCACGGTGGCTTAGTGGTTGGTATGTTCTCCTTTCAGCACTAGGGATTCCCGGTTCGAATCCCAATCTGGGAGGAGTTTGCATGTCCTCCCCGTGTCCACCTGGGTTTCCTCCGGGTTCTCCGGTTTCCTCCCACAGTCCAAAAACATGGATCAAGGTCAATTGAGTTCTCCAAATTGCCCCATATAGAGTGTTTGTGTGAGTGAGTGTGTGTTCAGTGATAGATTGCCCCCCTGTCCTGGGTGTATCTGCCCAGCGCCGAAACGTTCTCCCCTGGATGGGCATGGGGAACCCCCCCCCCTGCGACTCTAGTACAGGATAAAGCGGAAGATAATGGATGGATGGATATCAGATTTTAATTCTGATGTTCACGTTCTAATAATTTTGTCTGTTTTTGGGAGGTGGCGTTTTTTCGGACTCACTTTAATAAAAAAACCTCACTAAAAAGACGTCCAGCGGATTTAAACATCCTTAATGATTCCGCTGTGAGCTGAGTGACCGTATCGACTGTCACTAACAGCTGGACGCTCTCACCCCGGACGCCGGCTAATGCACGGCGAGGGTTTACAGTGCTCGCTCTGAGTTCCTAATAAAATTAGAAACAGTCACTCGTCCCATTTTAATGGTTTCCCCGAATAAAGGCCCTCCGTTTCCCGATTGGATGTTCAAGAGGATGATGTTGATGATGCCTAACGACGTAACACTGTGTTCCATGTTCTCCAGCATGAAGATAAACGCCAGCCTTTGCTTACTCCGTCTTATCAGTACATTCTTAACCTTACGCCCCATGAGTATGCTCTCCACCCCCTCAACACTGCACCCCACCTTCCTGCCGCACGCTGGCTCCGTGCTCCGCCGTCGTGAGGAACATGTCCGAGGTGTTGTTTGCTTTAACTTGTACAAACCGGGCTTTTTAAAGTCCCCAAGGAGGCCAAAGGGTTTGGGAGACGAGCAGAAGGTCTCTGGGTGATGGAGAACACGCCGGAGCGCGCCGACGTGCCGCGCATATACAGATGTAGGGGAAAGAGAAGAACGGGGGGTGGGGGGGTTGGGTGCAGCTGCAGAACGTCGCCAGAACCCGATCTGCTGTGGTGTTTTTGCCCTTCGACCAAACGGGGCTGCCAAATGTTCTGCAGGAAGACGTTAAGTGCTGTTATTTACAATCCTCGATGTGCAGACGTTCTGCACAGTCTGTGGTCCTGCGGAATCTGCCTTCTGGTTCTCAGACTTCAATTTGTTTTTTTAGGAGAACGTCAAAAGATCAATGTGGATCCAAACACTGTATAGCATCATGGGAAGAATGGACACCTGTAGGTTATATGGAACCAGGACACACCTCGTAATCAGACGGTCGTCCAGAACCCTGGATTTTGGAGGACTGTGTGCGTCCAAATTTGATTGAACAGTTTGGGGAAGGTCGTGTTTGGTTCCAGCATGACTGCACAAAGCGCTCTTCAAGAACAACTTTTCTTTTTAGCTCTTAAAATGGTCGCCGTGCATTAAAGTTCGGACTGACCGAGCACCGTTTCACTGAGAGATCATCTGGAACCTTTCTGCTGGTTCTCCCTTCATCTCATACATCATCCAGCCTTTTCATCTGCTGCCCACTGGATGGGTTCTCCTCACTCTGCGTGAACATCCCAGTCTGGTGCCAACAGTCACGCCACCGTCACAACCAC
Organism: Corydoras sp. C115; assembly: GCA_019802505.1. Taxonomy (NCBI): domain Eukaryota; kingdom Metazoa; phylum Chordata; class Actinopteri; order Siluriformes; family Callichthyidae; genus Corydoras; species Corydoras sp. C115. The sequence continues at coordinate 460,251 of JAFMOC010000029.1, forward strand.
ACTGCCGTGAACCCTCCCCGAAGCTGCGTCACCTCATACAACCTGACCACCAGAAAAGGTTCCTAATAAAGTTCCTGGTGGGTGTGATCACATCTAATCACATGTCTGATTTGTTCTCGTGGTCTTGAGTTCCATCAAGATCAACGTCGAGCCCAAACCTTTCGGACCATCAAACACGTCTTCTGTCTTCTGGGACGTCCAATGGGTGAAAGCGAGCATGATGGGACGGTGACTTTAAAGTTGTTAAGTGGATCTCAGGTGTTCTGACACCCACCTGATGGTTCTCGATGATGCGATTGGTGTGATTTGTGGGAAACCCCATGCCGTTTTTGTTGTGGGCGTCTGATACTCACTGAATGAATCACCACGCGTTCTGTTCTTTCCATTTCTGATTCTTCTGTACTTTTTTTTTGCCACGGAACATGGTGGCAAGGTTTGGTCACACACACACGCACACACACACACACACACACACACACGTTTTTAAACATACAGTAGGTACATCATCCATGTTCTACGGTTCCTTCATTTCTTAGTACACGTTCTCCAGATCTGAAATCCATAATCAGATTGGAGTGGATCATACCTGCTCTTTGACCCCACCCTCCACCCTCTCACCCTCCAATGGGATTCCTCGCGTTCTCACAGACCGATTTAAACCATGTGAACTTCGTGTCTTACCTTCGAAGCACAGTCCACATAGAAGCCTCGGGTCCCGTGGAGTGACAGCTGCCCATGTGATCTCCAGTCACACTTCAGAACCTGGAACCGTCCTTGAGTTCTACCCTTCTTTCTCCCCCGTTTCCCCGTTTCCCCTCGTTCTGCTCAACGTTCCGTCCGTTCTCCGTCCCTCAGACTATTTCCATCCCTCGGCCGGTTTTCTGTGTTTCTGGTGCTCTCTGTTGTCTCACACTCACCAGTTTATCACTTCTGATAGAGTTTCCTGCCCCAGAGAGGGGGCGTTGCAGTTTCACTATGGGACGTGACGCTCAGACTTCTGCTATTTCTCCATCTACACGTCTTCCACTCTGAGATGATGCCATGAAGCTTGTTTTCAATGTCAGAACGTTCTGTTGGACCGTGCTGAAACCCAGCCCGGGTTCTAAAATGACTTGAGTTCCTTAAGTTTATATTCAGAATCTTCTGCTTCCACCACGTTACTTAACTGTGGATTACATACAGACAGCAAGCTGATCTGTTATCATTCATGTCATTGTTTTATCACCTCGGTGTTATTAGGGTGGTGGATGATTCTTAGTACTGCAGTGACATTGCCCTGCCATGGTGGTGCAAGTGCTGCTGAAATTTAACCTGCAGTCCTGTACCCTGTTATTTTCTTTCACATAATTCTCATCTCATGATAGACCCGTCAGAAGAAAACATCTCCGCCATTCTCACCAAAAAAAGCCCGCATCTAAAATACAGAACAGGAACTCCAAACCAAAGTATTTTAAAACAGGAACCCTGCACTCGAAACAGAATCGTTGCTAAATTTACCAAAAACACATGTTTATGGACAAAAGCAACGTTATTAATCAAAGACGTTTGTATCCACCGTTAAGGATGGAGGTGGCTCCATGATATTTCGTGCAGCCGTCACGGAGAATGTGATGCACGTGGAAGAACAGATCAGTAGACATCGCCAAGTTCTGAAAGCAGAATTGAACGTAGACGAAAAGCCTAAAAATGGCTTCTGCGAACATGAGGGTGTTCTGAAAGCTGCTTGAGAACGCCGGTGCTCCTCGAAACAGCGCCAATATCCTGCGGGAGGAACCGAAACATGCAGAGGGATGTTTTACGGATGCTAAACTCATACAGTGTGTGTGTGTGTGTGTGTGTGTGTGTGTGTGTGTGTGTGTGTGTGTGTGCAGGCTGCAGGATTCATTTACGTCTACACTATACACACAAAAGTATTGGGACACCTTCACATTACACCGACAGGAGTTTTTTTATTTATTTATTTATTTATTATCCTTTCGGAGCAGATGTCTTTATTTTTGTCCTTTTATCCAGAAGCGGGCCTGTCTCAGGTCGGTCATGGCCGTTTAAGCTCCCACACTAAACTCACCCATAAATGCTCCTTCCCCAAACTGTTTTGAACTGAAAGGCACAGTTTTCCAAAATGTTGGAAATAAAAACACGTGGCAATGAAACACCGAACTGAAACGATTCAGACGAGTGTCCTCATACTTCTGTCTATTTACGCGTCGTTGCTCTTAAAGCTTTGAGCCACAAGATGTCGCTGCAGGCCTGAGAAGTCTGCTGTGCTGTTTGTCGGCGACGCTGAAATCACGTTCCTCGCTTTTAAACATTTATTCTGCAGCCTTCTCTCATGGCTTTCTCAATACCCGTCCTGATCTGACGTCACAATGCCTCCAGAACCTACCCCCCCTAGAAGTTCCTCCAGTGGGGTACACAGTGTTTTAAGGAGCATTAAACAGTTTTATAAACCCGGGCGGGTGGTTTTCACAAAGAAGGACAGCCTTACACTTGGCGTTCCAATACATCCCAGGGGGGGTGAGGGGGGGGGGGGGTGAGGACAGGAGGTGAGGGGTCTGTGATGTTTCCACATTCAGTTCATGTGTAAAGTTCAAACACAGTGAATATTCAGAATGGCCTTCTGTGAGAACTAAGAATAAATTATTAATATTAATCTGATTAATAATTCTGTTTAATAAGGTTCTTTGTGATTTAAAGGTTTTTGGAGATTAAGAAAACTTACTGAAATTTACATAAGTCCACAGTGCACCAGGATTTACAACATTAAACTCATCATTTGTTGTTAAAGACCAGTATAAATTTGTAAATTAGGTTTCCAAAGTTTAATTCTGATTGGAAAATTGGATTAAAATACATAAAATCAATAATTATATATATATATGGTTAGTGGTTAGCACATTCGCCTCTCAGCACTAGGGATTCCCTGTTCGAATCTCCATCTGGGTGGAGTTTGCATGTTCTCCCCATGTCCGCATGTGTTTCCTCCGGGTTCTCCGGTTTCCTCCCACAGTCCAAAAACTTGGATCAAGTCAATTGAGTTCTCCAAATTACCCCATATAGAGTGTGTCTGTGTGTGTGAGTGTTTGCCCAGCGATAGATTTGCGCCCTGTCCTGGGTCTATCTGCCCAGCGCCCGAGACGTTCTCCCCTGGATGGGCATGGGGAACACCACCGCGAACTTAATAGAGGATAAAGCGGAAGATAATGAAGAATGATATATATATATATATATATATATATATATATAATATATATATATATATATATATATATATATATATATATATATATATATCCAGGTCATGTATTTTAGACAACTGTATGCTTCCAACAGTTTGGGGAAGGATGTCTTGTTATCTCTTTACATAAATAGATCCATAAAACCATGTCTAAATTTGGTGACTGACCCACTTAAAGCTCTAGAACCGTGAGCCAGGTTCTCTCGTCCCAGCATCAGTGTCTGACCTCACAGATGCTCAGGGCAAAAATTCCAATAGATTTCAAGTTCAAGTAATTTATTTATAGATTAATTTTACAATAGTACATCGTCACTAAACAGCTTTAGAGTTCTGTAAGCCTTCAAACCCCCAAAGAGCAAGCCGAAGAGACGGTAGCAAGAAAAAAAACTGCTGCTGCCAAATTTACTGCTTGTGCAGAGATCAGTCTGTATTTAAATCCTGAGTAAAGTCCCTTTATGGGTGTAGATTAAAATGAAGGGAACCATGGTGCTTTAAAAAGCAGCCGTTTGAGGTCTCTGTATTTTTAGTTACATTTTTTGAAGAGAAAGTGAAAAGGTTTTTTTTGGACATCTATTTTTGGATCTAATGGTTATCGTGAACATGATCATGCTTTGTTTTGTGGCTTGACATTTGCTGTGGGTGAGAACATAAAAGGGTAAATGTCACGTTGTTGGTAGGGTTGATCTATAAACTCGTACTGATGGATGCTGAAGGTTCAACTGTATCTGCCCCAGATGCTTAATCTGGTACCTGATGGGTCCAGCTGCTCCACGTCTGAATTCTGACGTGATGCTCGGTCACCTGAGGTGGAGAGTTTGGCGCCACTTTCAGCCGAAGACGCTGCTGTTCTCAAAAACTGCTGTGTGTTTTCTAAAAGCCAATCCTGAACAATGATGGCACGGGTCGCGTTCTCTTTAGAACATGTTACGGGGACATGAATGAGTCAGGACACAGATCCTCCACATGTGAACGTCGGGGGTGGAATTGAAACGGAAAAAAAGGTTTTTAAGTTTATCACGTGCATGTTTTCAGTTTGAATAAGTGAAACGAGATGAGCGGCGTTCTGCGATGATCGGAACGGTCGAAACAGTCAATCTGAAACTCAGGCCTCCTGAACGAGGCCAACAGGAACCTGACACAGGAACCTCCTGAGCTCTGATTGACTGAGGGATCCAGCTGTAGGGTCTGCTGTTGTTGGTGTAGATGTTGGTTTAGGAGAACACTGATGGATTTTAAATGTGAAAAAGCTCTGAGGCTTCTAAAAATTCATACCAAATGGTGGATCTTGTTTCTGTGGTCTTCCGTGTCATGGGAAATGTTGATTGATCAATAAGGTTCCTTTAATAAGAACTCGCAGGTCACACTTTGTTCTGTGGTTTCGTACGAGGAGCAGACTGACTGTGAAACGGGTTTGGTTCTTACTCGACGATGTTCCGGATAACAGGCTTTACTCACATTTTGCAGATCTCACCTGATAGCATGGCTTTTAAATAAACACCAAAAGAGAAAGTACCGAAGAAGAACAGTTCCTGTTTAAACCGACACGTCGCAGCTTGTTCCATGTTGTTCTAGATATTGGAAATACATTTACATTTAGTCATTTAGCAGACGCTTTTATCCAAAGCGACTTACAAATGAGAACATCACAAGTCAGGAGTTATGAAGAAAACCATCTACACTGTAGAATTATCAAACCTGATCGTTATATGATGCTGTGCCCCCCCCCCTTTTTTTTCTACAATAGGTGTTTGTTAAAAATATGCGTCTTTAGTAGTTTCTTAAAAATGCTGAGTGATTCTACCTTACGGACAGAGTTGGGAAGATGGTTCCACCTTGTTGCAGTGCTGATGTTATAGAGTGAGAATGAGCTCCTTGGTGAGGTGGAACCACCAGGCGACTATCATCACTGAGGCGAAGTGAATGAGCCGGAGTATTTTGAAAAGATAGCGTGAAGGTAAGAGGGGGCAGATCCAGAAATGGTCCTGTAGGCCAGAGTCAGTGACTTGTACTGAATACAGCAGCTACAGGAAGCCAATGAGAGAGGAGTGGAATGAGGAAATATCACTGTACATACTAAATAGTACATACTAAATACATGTGCAGACCTGCCCCCCCGGGGGGGGGGGGGTGCACAGGTCTCTTGTCTTTTCATCATTCTGTATAAATTATCGCTTCAGAACCTAAGCCGTCAATCACACTAAACAACGTTGGTGTCAACCACAAGCTTTCTGTCCTCCATTAATGTCTTCTGTATAAAATACATTAAGTGGGCAGTTCCTTAAACGACTTCTGGTTTATACCTAAACATTTCATCAGCCGTTTCTTTAGAACACCACAAACGCTTTTAATTTAAAATAAGTGGTCAGATTTCACACTCCAAACCCTGAAGAAAGCTGTTCTGAGGTTTAATAGTTTCACTTGATGTTGTTTTTTTTAAAACATACGTTTACATCACAGGGGGAACTAGAAGAGAACCCAGAAGACCCTGGTTCCTCTTTGCACTGTTCCTGTTTGTGTTGTCAGTCGTTCTGTATCTGCGACCTGCCGTGAACCTTAAACGTTCCGTCCAGTAACTTTAATCAAATCCGTCCGAGTCAGCGTGTTCTAGATCACACTCGGTTCTAAGCCCTGACGGTTCCACCCCCTGTTTCTGTCTCTCTATGGTGTGAGAACCCTATCTGCGGTTCTATCTTGTTTTTGCATCGATGTGCTTTTGGAAATCCAGTTCCTTTAAATCAAAAGAAACACTTTTTTCCCCCATCATTCTCGTTTTTTAATAAACAACAAAAAACATTTGAACTTATTATTATTTTTTTTGCCATTTAAGAATTCTAAAGTAACAAAGTAAATAAAGAGCGTGATACAGACATGTACGTAAACATATTTACAGAAGCAGATTAATTTTTTAGTCACGTTGTTTTCACTGCAGCATCAACACGAATAAAAAATCGGTTTAATTTATTGGAAGTCGTGCCATCGAGACATCGCTGTAAATGTTATTTCGACCTTTAGGTTTTTACGTGAGCGCAGAATCATTTCACTGTGTCTCGTTAACATGCGGTCCTCTTAACGAGGGTCACTAATTCACACTTCAGCAGGAGCTCTCACAGGATGTGGTGCGATTCTGACGTTAATGGCGTCGCGCTGCAGCACAACAATTTTAATATATAAATGTTTAATCACGTTCGTCTCTGAAATCTGTAATGCTTTGATTTGTCGTGCCGTCTCATCTTATGAATAATGCGATAGAGAAGCGTGTGGTTTGAGGGACGTTTTCAGTTTTGCGTATCTGTCATTTATTTGATGTTAAAATGCTGCGTTGGTCTGCAGAACGCTGGCATCCTCTCGGTTGCGTTGGGTGTTTTGGTTGTGTGACTGCACCTGGTTCACGTCGGTGATTTTTTTTTTTGGGTAGCAGCTTCACATGGTTGTAAATGTAACGCGTGGTGTTCTGGGTTTAGGCCAAACGTGCAAAAATAAGTAGCTAAAATGTTCTAATAAACACTTCATTACGTGAACATTTCTCTTCTACTTATTGAAATATTGAAACCTGAGTTGATCGCAAAATATATAACAAACACCCCAACGGCAAAAGTATTGGGACACAATCTATTGATTATAATTAATTGGGGTGTTCGATTCGTATCTACGGTGCCAGCAAACACCTTCTGATGTATTTCAGAAGACTGAAGGTCCACGAGGACAAGATTTGGAGAACTTACAAACACCTCATCAAACACAATGAGATGAAGAAGAACGGTGATTCTGAGCCGACGGATGCTCTTGTGTCGTTAATGAGGGAGTCTGCTGAACGCTGTGAATGCAAATGAGCGGAGACGAACAGCAGCTTGATGGATGAAACATTTAGTTTGTCCTGCTACTGAAAGCATCCTTCACATTTTTTAGGTTTTTGCAGCATAATGAGTCGTCATGTCCACAAAGCTCCACGATCAAGTACGCAGGGGGGGGGGGGACGTCTTCTGAGAACGTTGCTTATATAAAAAACTTAAACGGGGTATTAAAAAGAAAACCCTGAATCTGTAAGATGGGTGAGAGCAGCTGGATTACCAATCTCACTGGAAATGACATCATAATCTCCCATTTTAAACTGTTCACAGATATTATAAACGCTGCGTTCTAAATAAGTTAAAATTTCAGTCAAGATCATGAGGGTCGTGTTACAAAACTCCAAAAATCTCATTCCCTTGCAAATAAACCAATGGTCATCTTATTGGTCTTGTTGGTGACCACTGCAGAACATGGGCTTTCTAGTTTGATAAAGTCCTGAGACCCAACCATTGGTGGTGATGATGGTGCCATTGTCGACGCCCACCTCCACCCTCTGGTTTCGACTGTCACAGCGATCTCTAAAGTTTACATTGGGATTTCCCGGTTCTGTTTTTAAATCTCACGATTGCCCACCAGTAAATGATCATCAAGTGCTTCTTGTAACTCTCCTTTTTTGAGATTGGAACCAGTTTTGGTTTCCTACAGGCAGAGCATCGCACTCGTAGTCCTCGAGTAATTTGGGGCAATTTATCAAGTCCAATTGGCCTACAAGAATGAGTTTTTGGAGTTTTTGAATGAAACCCAACAAATCCCATGTGGCCACTGGGAAAACCCATCCAACAGAATCCCTCCTTTTAGATGCTGATGCATGTTCTCGGAGCTCATTCTCTGAAGGACGATGTGCTCTCCAAACTCATCAGCCGTCCCCTGAGAATGGAGTTGCCCTGGTTGCTGAGATGCCTCCGAAACTCTGTGGTCAGGAAGTAGTATATCAGAGGGTTCAGGCAGCAGTTGAGGCTGGCGATGCACAGGGAGATGGGGTGGAACTCCTTGACCGTCGTGACCACTGATGTCTGGTTTATGATGTCCTGCGAGACCATCATGTACAGCATGAAGTTGACGTGGTAGGGTCCAAAGCAGAAGAGGAAGACGCCGGTGCACAGCAGCACCATTCGCAGGCCTCGCTTCTTCTCGTTGGTGGACACGCCCGAGCTCAGGCGCTGGCGCAGAGAGTGTACGATGAAGTACGTGCAGAAGATGATGATGGTCAGTGGTATAACGAAACCCAGGAGCTCCGCGAAGGTCATCATACCCAACGCCATTTTTATGTTCACTTTCTTCATGGGCAGGTCTTTGAAACAGGAATTCGTGTTGTTGAACGCTGTTGTGGTCCTCATCAAGATGAACGGGGAACAGCAAAGGCTGACGATGAGCCAGACGGCCAGGCTGATGCGCACGTCGTAACGCCGCTTCCAGCTTTTGGCACAGAAGGGGTTCATCAGGAAGGAGCAGCGCTGGATGCTGATGCACACCAGAAAGGCGATGCTGGCGTACATGTTCAGGAATTTCAGGTAGAAGCAGAGCAGACACATCGCGCTGCCGAATGGCCAGCTGTTATTGATGTAGTAGTAGATGCGTAGCGGTAGCGACAGGACGTGTGCCAGGTCGGCGATGGCCAGGTTGATCATGAAGATGATGGCTTTGGTCTTCTTCCTGCAAAACAAACGGGCAACGAATCAGCATCGCTTCATTTCACAAGAGGACCTCCGTCTCAATGACCTCATGTGTGAGTCACATGTGTAGTTATACACGGTACAGCCAGCAGTGAAATTCTTTTGACATCTCCACAGAAAGTACAAAAAAAAAAAAAAAAATATATATATATATATATATATATATATATATATATATATATATATATATATATATATATATATATATATATATATATATATATATATATATATATATATATATATATATATATATAAATGTGTGTTTTGTGTGTGTGTGTGTGTATATATATATATATATATATATATATATATATATATATATATATATATATATAGTGCATCCGGAAAGTATTCACAGCGCTTCACTTTTTCCACATTTTCTTACGTTACAGCCTTATTCCAAATTGTATTACATTAATCTCTTTCCTCCAAATTCTACACAAAATACCCCATTATGACCATGTGAAAAAAGTTTTATTGAGAGTTTTGAAATTTTTTTAAAAATAAAAATCACATTTACATAAGTATTCACAGCCTTCGCCATGAAGCTCAAAATTGAGCTCAGGTGCATCCTGTTTCCACTGATCATCCTTGAGATGTTTCTACAGCTTAAATGGAGTCCACCTGTGGTTACTCTGATAGAGCTCCAGCGATCCTCCACGGAGAGAGGAGAACCTTGCAGAGGGACAACCATCTCTGCAGCAATCCACCAATCAGGCCTGTATGGCAGAGTGGCCAGGCAAAAGCCACTGCTTGGAATTTGCCAAAAGGCACCTGAAGGACTCTTAGACCATGAGAAACAAAATTCTCTGGTCTGATGAGACAAAGATTGAACTATTTGGTGTGAATGCCAGGCGTCATGTTTGGAGGAAATCAGGCACTGCTCATCACGAGGCCAATACCATCCCTACAGTCAAGCATGGTTGTGGCAGCATCATGCTTTGGGGAGGTTTTTCAGCAGCAGGAACTGGCAGACTAGTCAGGATAGAGGGAAAGATGCAGCAATGTACAGAGACATCCTGGATGAAAACTTGCTCCAGAGCGTCTTGACCTCAGGCTGGGGCGACGGTTCATTTTTCAGCAGGACAACGACCCGAAGCACACAGCCAAGATCTCAAAGGAATGGCTTCAGGACCACTCTGTGAATGTTCTGGAGTGGCCCAGCCAGAGCACAGACTTGAATCCGATTGAACATCTCTGGAGAGATCTGAAAATGGCTGTGCACAGACGTCTCCCATCCAACCCGATGGAACTTCAAAGGTACTGCAAAGAAGAATGGGCAAAACTGCCTAAAGATAGGTGTGCTAAGCTTGTGGCATCATATTCAAAAAGACTTGAGCCTGTAGTTGCTGCCAAAGGTGGTTCTACAAAGTATTAAGCAAAGGCTGTGAATACTTATGTAAATATGATTTCTTTGTTTTTTAATTTTAATAAATTTTCAAAACTCTCAAAAAAACTTTTTTCACATGGTCATAATGGGGTATTCTGTGTAGAATTTTGAGGAAAGAGATTCATTTAATACAATTTGAAATAAGGCTGTAACGTAACAAAATGTGGAAAAAGTGAAGCGCTGTGAATACTTTCCGGATGCATATGTATGTGTTCTCCTTCTGGATGGGCATGGGGAACCCCCCGCGACCCTTATATAGGATAAAGCGGAAGATAATTAATGAATATATATATATATATATATATATATATATATATATATATATATATATATATATGTATGTATGTGTGTGTGTGTGTGTGTATATATATATATATATATATATATATATATATATATATATATATATATATATATATATATATATATATATATATATATATATATATATATATATATATATATATATATATATATATATTTGTTGTTAAAGACCAGTATACATTTGTATATTGGGTTTCCAAAGTTTAATTCTGATTGGAAAATTGGATTAAAATACATAAAATCAATAATTATAAATATATATAATAGTGGTTAGTGGTTAGCACGTTCACGTCTCAGCGCTAGGGATTCTCGGTTCGAATCCCCATGATTTCTATTTTCTCCCAGTGTCCACGTGGGTTTCCTCCAGGTTCTCCGGTTTCCTCCCACAGTCCAAAAACATGGATCAAGTCAATTGAATTCTACAAATTGCCCCATATAGAGTGTGTCTGTGTGTGTGTGAGTGTGTGCCCAGCGATGGATTGGCGGCCTGTCCTGGGTCTATCTGCCCAGCGCCCGAAACGTATATATATATGTGTGTGTGTGTGTGTGTGTGTGTGTATATACTTACAATGTGCAAAAAACTGTACGGATGTAAACTAAAAAGTATGTAGTGCATCTGTGTGAATTAATGCAGTGCAGGGTTAAAAAGTTGTTTGAGTTGTGATTTTGAGCTTCAGTTCGCTGACCTTATGAAGCGGCACAGCACCCAGAGGGCGACGGTGTTCCCCAGCAGACCCGGGATGAAGATGATCAGGTAGAAGCAGCTGTAGAGGTTGTTCACCAATTGGTTTGATGTGCTGTTCTCTGTAGATGTCGCGTTTGAGGTTGCCATGGCCACACTGTGATGTCATTTATCAAGGCTGCAAAACAAACAAGAGCGTGGTTGCCATGCGTCAGTACAGTTCTATTTCTTTTGTATCGTTTCCTCCTTTTAGATTAAAACCTCAAAAGCCTTAGAACCTTCAGCTGCAAGAGGAGGGTTCGCTGTATCAGTCATGCAGATACATACGTTACAGACAGGTTACAAAAAGACTTAGATTTAGACTTCGATAACCTTTACTGTCATTCATTATACACTTAGTGTATAATGAAGAGAATATCGTTGCGTTGGCTCGCATGAGTATAAAAAAGAAGTGAAATTTTCGTACAAGGTTGCTCATCATGGACGTACGACTCAGTTTGCGAGATTTAAATAAATAAAAATAAATTATTTATTTATTATTTAAATAAATACGAAATATAGGACTGTTCCGGAAGCATTGTACATCATTGACTTTCTGAACTTTTTGAGTCCATTTGTGCAAATCGACATTTTGTGCAACTGATTTTCGTACAAAGACACTTTAAGGACTGGATGTACTTTGTGCAATCAGCCGCACAATGTCACGTAATAGGAACCCAAGGTCAGGAACCGATTCGCAGTTGTCTATCAAGCTATTTTTAATATTAAAATATGATTGTGTAAGATTTGTGTATGTTAAACTGTACATTGTGGGTTTATGAAATGAGCAGTTTCCAAAAACAGGATGCAGCATGCTACCTGTGATAATTAGTACGAAGGGCAAAGCCGTGCTCCTTGCCGTTCAACCGAAGTTTCATAAGTGCCACCACCCTTCCTGTGCTGGTTTCAGGAAACAGGGGTCAGACTGTTCGTGTGGTTAGAAAGAGAAGTTGCAAGAGTGCATGAAAAAAGAACGAAAAACCACATGGGAGCTCGAAGCCAAGAGAAAACCTTCTGCTGAAATGCCAGTGTGGCGCTGCACGCTGTATGAAAGAAGCGCTTAAACACATCACATGACCTTTCAAACCAGGCCGTGAGGGCGAGCCGGGTACTTTCGGGGGGCAGGTCCGCAGCGCTCTGTTTATAGAGCATGCAGGGAAATTTTGCAAAGTAAGAGAGAAGAGCTGAACATACTGAGTCTCTCTCTTCACGTGTTGTAACATGCTATGGTCACGTTAAGGTCATATGATCGGTCACATCCCTCTTTATAAGCCTCGTGGTGTTATTATGGTATGCGCCGGTTTAATTTATTTACCCCTGGATGGTAAATAAATTAATGAAGTACTCTGCTCATGATGGCGTTCGTGAGAATGAAGTGTTTTCCGCTGTTATAATCATAACATTCGATTATTATTATTAGAATAATTATTATTATTAGAATAAAATATTAATATTGTTAGAATAAAAATAAAATCAGCACAGCAGCAGCATGGCACCAACGTTTTGCTCGGTTCCATGATGAAGTTTTTTTTGCACCTTAAAACAAAATAGTGTTCATCCATAGATGGGTACATGTGTATTTATTTTCAATAATTGGTTCCAAAGTTTACCCGATTGAACTTCCTGTTTCTCTGAGGTATAAATAACATGTTCTCTTATTCATCCTGTGATGAACAACAGAGAACATCAGAGAACAGAACAACAACCAGCAGGAGGTTTCAGCGGATGAAAACTAAAAAAAAAACTAAAAAGCAGAACCGATCTTTAAAAAGGGGCAAGAATGTCCACATATCTCGTGTATGGAGTGATGGCCCACTCTAAAGCATGCCTGATCACAGATCCACCACCGTGCTTTTAAGAGCAACAAAATGAAAACTTTTCCTGACAGAATCCGAACTTAATCTTTAAAAACCTGTGGACTGACGAGAGTTTGTGGGTTTGGAACTTAGAATCTGTTCAGTGTTATGTTCTCCGGTCCGCTGTCACTTTTAGGGTTCAATTTTGTTCACTTAGTTCTATACAAAGTTCCCTTTAAGTGAGGTTTTTAGACTTTAGACACTTTTAGATGATTTAAAACCTTTACATTAATATCACTTCTTGTTCGGTAGGTGCTGGAAAGAACCCTCGCTGAAGAAGTTCCTTTGAAATGGCTCTCTGCAGGACTGGGACTGCAAACAGATCTACAAGACAGAGGTACTTCCTTTATCAGTTTTAGGATCTATAGCACTGTGCCTTGTGTCGGTCTGAACCGACAGTGATTTTTAGATGTTCTGCGTGTACGGTCAGGTGCTACTTATTTCAGCATGACTATGACGGTGTGCGGAGTACAAACCCAGGGACAGAACAGTCCTCAGTTCTGAGACCGCGGATCCATTTTATATTTATTTGGTATAAATACTGCCAGCCTCAGCTGAAATATTTTTAGAGACGCTGTCTGGATGGCGATGAGCACGCTATGACATCATGACTGTCTGGAATCAGGGCTGAAAGCTTCGGCATTGCAATGGTATAAAGGGCAGCAGGGGCGGGAGGGGAGCAGAGTTAAGGTAGAGTTTGTTTGATGTTACAGATCAAATACACACTTTAAAATCATTAATAAATGTTTTTGATTTTGTTTTGATAAATTAGAGGTGTGTTTGTATATTAAAAAGACACGGACGGTTTTAACATTGACCTGCTTTAAAGTGTTCTAAACGTTCTAGGGTTCAATAGAACCTTTGGTGAGTTATTTAAAGAATTTTTGTATTCAAAGCAAAATGTAAGCAGAGGTCTATATATATAGAAGAAATATATATAGCATTTTTCTGGGATGCTTTACAACAAAAAACAGTATGACGTTAATAAAACAGTAGAAACACATATAACATATAACATAGATAATAACATTAATGCCGTTTCTAAAATCATTAGAATTGCAAAAAAAAAAATATTTTTAATAAATAGCAAAATTAAAAATAAATAAAAACATCACTTTTTATGTAGCTCTTGTCAGAACTGTAGTTCTTTTTTTTGGACCGTCTGTGGTTTACGCAGTGATGTTCTAGATCAAATCAGCCACTCGTTGCAGAATGGTTCGAACAACGTGAATTAATTTCTGTGTATCGTGGAAGAAAACAGAAACCGTGGTTTGGATGTTATCTGTGATATTAGATGATGATCGGTGTATCTTCACACTGTTTAACGTTGCTATGGAGACGATGCTGCTTTCTTACGAAACATCCATCCTGTTTAACACGAATTACGTGATCCGCCGTATCAGTTCTTATTTTCATCAACTGATTCCTTTGGTGCTTGAATAACGCTGCGAAAAGAGGAAACGATCTGATCGTGACTCAAAAACCACCCTGACAGTGCTGAAGGTGTGAACCGGAGGTGCTGCTGGGTCCCCCCATCCAGGCCCCGGTGGCATTCATAGAAAGAAACGCCGAGCTGCGACCCTGCGACCCAGTGAACAAAGCCCTTGGGTGCAGGATCAGATAAAAGGTGTGTTTACGATCTGGTATGATCGATGTTCTCAAAAACTGCTGATGGTTTCATAATGTTTGGTGTGAATGTTCTCCAGTGGTATCTACTGATGTCCAACCTCAAGTCCATAAGATCTTTGAGGTAAATGGAAATGCTCTTGGCCAGTATCAGTGCACATCATTTAAAAATGTGGAATAATTCAAACTGAATATGTTTTGTTTTTGGATGCATTTGACGGAATGCAAAATTCTTTGAGAATCATTGTGGTGATTATTCGAGCAGCAACGCCGGCGGTGGAATTAGAGCTTCAGTGGGGTGGGGAGGCCTGACGGACACACAAATAGAGATATAATAATAATAAAACCTATAAAAGATCAAAATTCTACAGAATAGATCCAGATAAGCTCTTAAATTCATCACAGAGAGTCCTGACCGAATGAATAGGAACTCCGATGGTCCTACTGTCCATCAGAGGTGGGCGGGACTCCGGAAAGGTACCGTCTGAGAGATTCGTTCAGAACAATTATTACTAAATTAGAATAATTGAGAGTTTTAAGGGAGACCATTATTAGTTAAACTGGTCTGACACCAGGGTGATTGGGGGAGGGGTTAATAGCAGAGGAGTCATTTATTTGGCGGGGTGGTCTGTGGTCACATACTTATGGTGGCATACTTATTTTTTTAGAATTTTTGCCAGACCTCCTATAGGCCGAATCACTTGCAGTGATCATCATAAGAGCCGGCGGGGGCGTTGGGGGGGGGGGGGGGGGGGCTGTTATTTTCATACTGACCCCTGATGCCCTACATGACCTTTAAAGTCGCACTATGTTCTAAACAAACACATGAAACATGTATGTATATTTATATATATGGATCACACTTTACATACACTGAGATGATACAAAATAAAATGTACAAATTTAAAAGTGTAGTTTCGGCAACTGTACTAATTAAAAGCACATCGTGAAAGATGTTGCTGTAAATATGATGTCGGCATGGAGACGAAGGTGCTTTCTAACACCCTGCTGGTTTTTAAATCGTGGAACCCGTGATGTTCTTGTATGTTCTGTCAGGTTTGGGTCTGTGAGCAGGTGGGAGAGTTGGTGGTGCAGATGCTGCACAGCTTTGGTAAAGTGTGCGTGTGTTAATGAATGACGTGGTGATCAGATCTTGATTGTATCTGAGTGTGTGTGTGTGTGTGTGTTTGTGTGTGTATAGTTAGTTATTTGTAAAGCTCCAATGAGCGTGAGAAAGGCTCTATTTAAATAATAGTGGTAATGACCCGGCCGGAGATGGTACCCTGATCCCGGTGCTGGATTGGAAGATGGCGTGTTTATGAGAAGCTCATGGTCAGGTTCAGAGCTCTCAGAGCTGATGCTGCACCTGCTGCGGGTGAAAGATGTTTCCACATGATGCCCAGTTTGAGCAAACAGTTGTGTGATTCGTCAGTGTGGGGTTTTCATCAAAAAAAAAAAAAAAAAAAAAAAAAAAAAGAGCTCGTCTGTGGTCGATCTGTAAGCTCTGTAAATGTTCCTGAGCGTCTGAGTCACTGTTCCGTTTGCTGTTTGGTTCTGCGGTCTGTTTGTTGACAATGCTGCTGTTACGATGGAGGAACTGTGGCAGTGCACGTGAACCCTGTGTTTTGGATTGACACACCACAATAACAGACACATCCCCAACCTGCACCACCACCCCGTCAATGCGCCACCATCCAGAAAAGTGCTGCTGAGGGTGGGGTGTTGATAAATCCATAATTAAGAAAGGCAGGCCGAGGGACAGGGTGGGTGGGATGATGGGATGGAGGTGAAAACACCACATTGTGGCATCGTGGGGGGGGGGGGGGGGGCATTCTTCTGATCATAAGAACTCCGACTTTTGAGGAATTTACTTCAAGAGAAAACACGCTGTGCAATCTCGAAACAGCAATGTTTACAATCAGAACGTGTTACTTCACACGTAAATATTAAAACTATTAAAAAGCCTGCATGTTTAATAACGTGGCCTCGGGTAAACATACCCAAATCACTGAATCTGACATCATGCATTTTGGACAACAGTTTGGGGAACGCTCGTTTCATTCCGGCATGACTGTCCCAACATCTTCAGATTTGTATTTTGTCAGATTACTTATTCATTCATTCATTATCTTCCGCTTTATCCTATATTAGGGTCGCGGGGTGAACGTTTCGGGCGCTGAGCAGATACACCCAGGACAGGGCGCCAATCTATCGCTGGGCACACACTCACTCACACAGACACGCACGCATACACACTCTATATGGGGCAATTTGGAGAACTCAATTGACTTGATCCATGTTTTTGGACTGTGGGAGGAATCCGGAGAACCCGGAGGAAACCCACGCAGACACGGGGAGAACATGGAAACTCCACCCAGATGGGGATTCGAACCAGGGATCCCTAGTGCTGAGAGGCGAACGTGCTAACCACTAAGCCATCGTGCCGCCTTTGTCAGATTATTTTAGGGATAAACATCCATCCATCCATTATCTTCCTCTTTATCCTATATTAGGGTCGTGGGGGGGTTCCCCATGCCCATCCTGGGGAGAACATACCGGGCGCTGGGCAGATAGACCCAGGACAGGGGGGCAATCTATCACTGAACACACACTCACTCACAAATACAAACACACTCTATATGGGGCAATTTGGAGAACTCAATTGACTTGATCCATGTTTTTGGACTGTGGGAGGAATCCGGAGAACCCGGAGGAAACCCACGCAGACACGGGGAGAACATGGAAACTCCACCCAGATGGGGATTCGAACCAGGGATCCCTAGTGCTGAGAGGCGAACGTGCTAACCACTAAGCCACCGTGCCGCCTTTGTCAGATTATTTTAGGGATAAACATCCATCCATCCATTATCTTCCTCTTTATCCTATATTAGGGTCGTGGGGGGGTTCCCCATGCCCATCCTGGGGAGAACATACCGGGCGCTGGGCAGATAGACCCAGGACAGGGGGGCAATCTATCACTGAACACACACTCACTCACAAAGACAAACACACTCTATATGGGGCAATTTGGAGAACTCAATTGACTTGATCCATGTTTTTTGGACTGTGGGAGGAAACCGGAGAACCCGGAGAAAACCCACACGGACACGGGGAGAACATGGAAACTCCACCCAGATGGGGATTCGAACCAGGGATCCCTAGTGCTGAGAGGCGAACGTGCTAACCACTAAGCCATCGTGCCGCCTTTGTCAGATTATTTTAGGGATAAACATCCATCCATCCATTATCTTCCTCTTTATCCTATATTAGGGTCGTGGGGGGGTTCCCCATGCCCATCCAGGGGAGAACATACCGGGCGCTGGGCAGATAGACCCAGGACAGGGGGGCAATCTATCACTGAACACACACTCACTCACAAATACAAACACACTCTATATGGGGCAATTTGGAGAACTCAATTGACTTGATCCATGTTTTTTGGACTGTGGGAGTAAACCGGAGAACCCGGAGAAAACCCACACGGACACGGGGAGAACATGCAAACTCCACCCAGATGGGGATTCGAACTGGGAATCCCTAGCGCTGAGAAGAGAACATACTAAACCACTAAGCCACCGTGCTGCCCTTGGGATAAACATCAATTATTAAATTTGTTACAGTTTTTATACCGGTCTCATTTTATTAATAGTTTAATCCTAACTTTAATAAATAAATAATGACGTTGCCTTATCGTGTGCAGAGTTATGTCTGTGTCGAGGACGTGATTATTTATTTATATATTGCAAAGCAATCAGACATGGATTTTAAATCGGGGTCGCGTTTACGAAACTGTTGCATGAAAATTAAAAAAATAATAAAAATAGCTGCATAGTGAATTTAATTGCGTTTATATAATTCACCTAGAATTTAACTTTGGGAATTTTGAGAACTCGGTGTTTAAAGTGAGAACAGTCCTCACGGTGTTCTCTTAATCACACACAGGGCTCAGAATGAAAAGTGAAATACTCCAGAGGAAATGCTCCAGGATGTATGGAGAACATACCAAAACCACAGCCTGTGCTACAGTCCCTGTGAGTGTGAAGCCCGTTGGTCCTCATACAGAACCTTTCAGTTCCCCACTCGGACGCGTTCCTCACTACAGATCGCAACATTAAACTCTGATCTCGGTTCTTTCGCGCTCTCATGCTCGTGGGTTCTCAGGCGAATCCAGAACCCGCGTGTCGGGTGGATCACGCGCAGAACGGCGCGCGGGTGCAGTGTGGAGGTTCCTACCTTTCGGCGGCTGCAGACGGCGGTGCGCGGCGTTCAGACCCGCGCTGTCCTCAGACGCAGAACTGTCAAAATGAACGCGTCAGCGCGCGCGTCCTGTGACGTCCACGCGTCGCTCCTGCGCGCAAAGAGGTGGCGCACTGTCTGATCTGACTGATCTGAGATCAAAAAAACTAAAGCCCCAGCCTGCCCCGGGGTGAGTGAGACCGAGAACAGGGTTCTAACTGTGGGTTCTCTGTGCAGAAACCGGTTCATTATTTGTTTAAAGCCGGAGTCTGACCTGCGGGGCGTGAAGATGAGAGATATAAATATCAGGTCGAACACGGAGAACATTATTATTTTGGAACCGCTAACTTTATACCTGAAACGTGACGTCACCACTGGCAGTAACGTGAGCGGCGTGTCTGCTCTGAACGCGATGTTCTGGAGCTAACTTTAGATTACAAACCAACACCTTCATTCAAACCTGATCAAACCGAAATTAAAAACGAACCGACTGATGACGTCTTTATCTTTATTGGATTTCATTGATTATTCGCGTTTATCGTAAAGATGCTCGTGCAATGGGGCGGCACAGTGGCTTAGTGGTTGGCATGTTCTCCTCTCAGCGCTGGGGATTCCTGCTTCGAAGCCCAGTCTGGGTGGAGTTTGCATGTTCTCCCCGTGTCCGCGTGGGTTTCCTCCGGGTTCTCCGGTTTCCTCCCACAGTCCAAAAACATGGAACGAGGTCAACTGAATGCTCCAAATTGCCCCATGTAGTGTGTGTGTGTGTGTGTGTGTGTGTGTGAATGAGTGTGTGCCCAGTGATAGATTGGCGTCCTGTCCTGGGTGTATCTGCCCAGCGCCCGAAACGTTCTCCCCAGATGGGCATGGGGAACCCCCCCCCGCGATCCTAGTAGAGGATAAAGCGGCAGATAATGGATGGATGGATACTCGTGTAATGGAGAGAATTTCATTTATGCGAGCAACAATGCACTGGAAACATTCATGCAACCAAACCCGAACCTTTTCGCCACGCGGGCGTCGGTTACTGCAAAACATCTGCATCTCAGCACGTGCGTGTGTGGGGGGGGGGTGTGCAGGTGCATCGCTAACCAAAAACCAGTGCGCCGATGCCCCGCCCGCGTTGTGGACGCGTGGTCTGCACGTTTCCATGGCAACAATATAAACACAAGATTAAAAAAAACTCAAACGACAGAGCAGCGCCGTGGAACTGCACACCGTGACGAGGCCCACATTTTCGGTTCTACAACCAGCAGCGTCACAGAACCTCAGACCTGCAGCTCACGATGCATATGTTCTGTACACAGAGCGACGCGATAACGACCGACTGATCCGATATGACCTCACCTGATTTATTAAACCTTTGATGTTTGTGGCCGGATGATCTGTGTGATGAGGCTGCAGGTTTGGTTCTCATGGGACAGGTGGAGGTTGTGTTTGGTGCTGAGGTTTCAGGAAAAGGACGGCAATCTATTCTCATGTTAACACTGAGAATTAATGAACTAAACTTACTAGTTTTTTTTTAAATTGATTTTATATTAGGGTCTCATCTGCATAAACCCCTCGCACTAGGGCCTATCCCATCACTTGGGGTGGGAGCTGTTGTAACATGTTTTCTTGTTGGTGCATATGCTGTCAGCCTGCAGATCCATGCATCGCGTTATTTATACTTTTTTTTTTAATGTGGGCCCATTTATTTATTTTGCGATAATGCATTTAAAGTTTGTTTGTTTTTTCGTTTGTTTTTGCAGAACGCCATGCAGCTCGAACCTCTGTGACAAGCTTGTGATGTCATACAGTTATGTGTAGATCCATAATGCCGTTCAACAGCGCCCTCTGGTGTACAAACGTAATAAATGACTGGTTAATTTAGCGATTAAAAAAAAAGTTTTAAAGCAGGGTTTTAGATGATTTGGATTAAAAACATTAATTAAACATTAATCATTACTCTTTAACACGCGTGCCGTCCTTTATGTGAATGGTGAGGAAACCGAGATGACGTCAGAGGAATCTGTTTATTCAACTGATGATCGTCGTTTTATCAAAATCTCACATCCAACATAAAAAAGTGCCGTTTCGTTGAAAGCTCTCCGACCTGCAGACTTTTTCAGGTTCAGGTCTGATGAACAATCTGATAAACATAAAGAGAACAGTAGCTCAGTGCACATCGCGTTCTGTTGGTTAGCAGGCGCTTAGTAGAACATCTGGAATAACATCTGCAGACCGGACCGAACCGAACGCTGCGAACATGTAGAACTTGCAGATGGAAGTTCAGTCAGAATAAATGATCTGTTAGAATAAGAAACGAGAACCTTACAGCGTTCACGAACCTTAACACGGAACCTAAGCGCTTCTAACGTCCATTACATCCTCCAGAAGAACAGAGGTCCAAACAGACGGGTCCAGAGCCTGCAGGTTCTCCTACTGAGTCTTGTTCCTGACGTGGGGTTGTAGTTCCTCATGTGACCTGAAGGTTCTGTTTGTTAATGTTCTACATCAGTGGTTCTCAAACTGTGGAACGCCAGAGATCAGTATGGATTTATAATGTATTATTTTCCCGGTTTATTTATAAACTGCGTTCTGTAATTTGGTCACTAGATGGCAGTGTTTCATTATTAGCGAAACTGAAAAACGTGTCGATTTAGACTAGATTACGTCACAAATCCAGTTTATAACGTATCTCTAAATTAAACTTTTTTTTTTTTTAATTATAGTTTGTATTTGTTTTATAAAAGCAATAAGACACTCAAGGTTGTGTATTATTGCAAATAAATCACGGAAAATTATTCACAATAATGCCGCCCTCTTGCTTTAATATACACTCTCACCTGTTTTGGTTTGATATTGGTTGGAACCACTGTTCTATATTAAAATATCCCGAATAATCTGGAGAACTCATTATATATTAAACTTTATTTAACTTTAAAGAAACAAGACTCATTAGGGTTCCGTGGGTTCCAGACTGAACAGCGTTGTTTGGGTGTTGCAGTCGGGTCGGTTGGCCCCGATTCCATCTAAGTGCTTGATTGGACCCTCACCTGAACATGTGACCCAGTTTGTTAAATACAGAGATGCGTTATTGATCGTTTAGCTTTAAATACACAGAGAATATCGGTGGTTCTCATCACGCTGTTTTCATGATGTCATGGTGTTTTGTGATGACTCCGATTTGATGACCGTCGTGCAGAAGTGTTGCACGTTGCATCATGCGCAGCACATTCGCGTGCTGGCCGGAAAAAAAAAAAGCATTCCAAACATTTCTTGGGGCTGAGATTAATCCTCCAAGTTAAATCCTTTGTAAGGCTCCATGAGGTTCTCCAAGACTTTATACATTAGAACCAAAAATCGTGGTCGCTCTCAAAACTGTGTCTCTGTAACCTGCTCTTTGCCGTTGCTGGTGGCACGGGCGGCATCCATGGTCACGATGTCCGTGTTGTCTTTGCTGGACACATGGACCTCGCTGCGCGCCATGTTCGGACACTTTCCCGTGCCGAGCGACTTCTGAAAGGACTCCGAGGTGAAGTAGTAAACCACGGGGTCGAAGCAGCAGTTCAACGTGGCCACGCAGAGCGTCACGGGGTAGAGGGTGCGCGCCAGCCTCTCGAGCCAACAGCTAGCCAGGGCTTGCGTGCGCACCATGGCGTAGACGAAGAGAACCGAGTTGTAGGGCACGA
This sequence comes from Corydoras sp. C115, assembly GCA_019802505.1. Lineage (NCBI taxonomy): Eukaryota > Metazoa > Chordata > Actinopteri > Siluriformes > Callichthyidae > Corydoras > Corydoras sp. C115. Next base: position 482,838 of record JAFMOC010000029.1, read on the forward strand.
AGCAGACGATGAAAATGGCTAGGTGTACCACGATCATGCGCAGGACCCGTTCTTTGTTGGTACCGATTTGGCAGAGCGTGGCCGGCTTGCGCAGCGTTCGTAGCACCATGGAGGAACAGGCCAGGTTGATGAGCAGCGGGATGAGGAAGCCCACCACCTCGATGAAGATGGTGATCTTGGAAAGGTAGGTCTTCCAGGTCTTCTGCGAGAAGCCTTCGAAGCACGTGGTGGTCTCTTTGGCCTGGTTGGTGGCCGAGAAGAAGGTCACCGACATGCCGCCACCCAGGATCAGCAACCAGATGAGGGCGCACACGACGGCGGCGTTGCGCCGCGTGCGGATGGTGCGCGAGCGGAACGGGTAGACGATGGCGAGGAAGCGGTCCACGCTGATGCAGGTCAGGAACAGCATGCTGCCGTAGATGTTGGTGATGAAGGCGCCACCGGAGATCTTGCACAGGCCGTCGCCGAACGGCCAGTCGCGCCGGATGTTGTAATAGATCTTGAAGGGTAGAGTGAAGACGAAGATCAAGTCCGACAGCGCCAGGTTGGTCATGAAGAACGTGGTCTCGTTGCGCATCTTCATCCGGCAGCAGAAGACGAAGAGTGAGGCGCAGTTGGTGACCAGGCCCAGCACGAAGACCACGCTGTACACCACGCCATATAGATTGTACTTGAAGGAGTCATCGATGCGGCAGTCCTCCAGCTCGCTCTCGTTGAAGGACAGACTGGCCATGGCGAGGTTCCCAAATCAATTCGCAGATGTCAGCAGATGTGGCGGCGGCAGGGTACGTCCCGCCCCCTCATTATCTCCCTGATGATCCTGTGAACTTCAGCACGCAGAGCAGGAGGGCTGCTGTTCTCTGGAAAGGGAAGCGAGAGGACAAAAGGACAAGTTGAGTAAGTGGAACACTGAAGACCTCCGACAGAAGGATGAGTGCGCCTCACCCTTTACTCTGATCCCCACTGTGAGATAGAACTGCCGGGACAGGTCATAAATATTTACAACATGACCACATTTACCCCGAGTTAATGGACCTGCTCTGCGTGGCGTGAACATATTCTCCTTTAACGAGACGTTGAAATCATACATTTTGAAGCAGGATCAGCTCTGGTAATGAAGATTGAGCTGGCTAATTCCAAGCTCATGACTAAGAGGGAACCGAAGGGGGAAGAACCGTCTCGGCAGCTGTTCAGGAGTTTCAGAGGGGCTGGGTCTCATGTTTGTCTGCAGGACCGGATACGTACGTGTCCATGTATGTCCAAAAGTATGTGGATTCAATCAGAATGAAGCTCGAACTTCGCCATAAACCGGAACCCGCAGAACAGCACTCCAGTGGGTCCTATGTTGTCTTGAGGCTACAGCTGGAAAATCCCGCCCCCTGTCATGTAAAGTCTGTGATCATTTATTGGAGAGGCGAGGAACATTTCGGATAGATACATTTCGCAATTCAATCTAAAGCAACATCAAGAAGCATGGTGGTGGTAGCATTATACTGAGGAGCTGAGAATGAGATTAGAATTAGAGTTTAAAAGTGGCGTTGGTATTTGTTTTCATAGCGACCTGAACACCTGTAAGCATACAGGTCCATCATGCCAATTTTCAACCAGACCTGATGAACGACCACACACGTCATTAGTATTTGTTAATTGTACAGATGTTTAATCAAGAAACAGAACATCATCTCTAGAAAGTAAAAAAAAAACATCATCTAAGTGTTTGTGACGTCACGCCTTTGATCATTGATATTATCTGATACACCTGTAAAGAAAGCCGCTCGATGTAAAGTTAATATTCTGAATCAATAAAGTCTTTATTTTACAACACGTCGCTCTGCTGTATAAAAAATTGATATTTTGATATAAACTTTAGGAGGTTGATCGGTTCTAATCCTCACCTCCGCTGCGCCGGGTTCATGGTGCCTGAATCGCACGCCGATCCGCTGAATTAACGGGAGCCGCGCGCTTGTAGAAGTTCCAGAGAGCAGGGTGGATTTAAACCTCCATGAAACCCAGAGTGTCGCCTCCGTGCAGCCTGTGGATGTTCTGTGGATGTTCTGTGGATCGTTCACGTCATCAGGTTCGGTATTCCGCTCCGTGCGCACTGAAGTCGGACGAAGCGCTCAGAGCCGCAGATCAGATCCGAGCCTGAGATCCGAGCCTGAGATCAGATCCGAGCGCAGCGTCAGGAAACGGGACAATGGGATCGAGTCCTGAACAATAACGAATCCTGCATTGTACAAAAAGAGCACTAGGTAGGGCATAGAGTCCGTGCGCGCCATAGTGCACTTGTATCAGGGTCGTTTGTGATGCGGTCATGGTCCTCTTACAGTGGGCGGGGCGAGTGGTGGTGGGTGGTGGTGGTGGAGGTGGTGGTGATGGAGAGGGTGGGGGCAAATGTTGTGGCGACTGAGAGTCATGGTCGGTTTCCAGTGACCCCAGTGCTCAGTGTTATAAAACTTACATGATGTCATCAATCAAATAAAAAATCAAATGCAGTGAAAAGTAAATATCCTAAGATATTTCCTTAATTTAGACTTAAAAGTATAGTTTTTATTTATGTATATTTATTATTTAATGTTTATTAGACAGAAATATTTCTTTGGTTGAACCATTGATTTAAAACGTTCATATATATAAGGCGGCACGGTGGCTTAGTGGTTAGCACGTTCGCCTCTCAGCACTAGGGATTCCCGGTTCGAATCCCCATCTGGGTGGAGTTTCCATGTTCTCCCCGTGTCTGCGTGGGTTTCCTCCGGGTTCTCCGGTTTGCTCCCACAGTTCAAAAACATGGATCAAGTCAATTGAATTCTCAAAATTGTCCCATGTAGAGTGTGTCTTTGTGAGTGAGTGTGTGCCCAGCGCCCACACACACACACATATATATATATATATATATATATATATATATATATATATATATATAGATATATATATATAATATATATATATATATATATAAATATATATATATATAATATAAATATATATATATATGTGTGTGTGATATGTATGTATTTATATATATATATATATATAATATATATACATATATATGTGTGTGTGTGTATGTATTTATATATATATATATATATATATATATATATATATATATATATATATATATATATATGTGTGTGTGTGTGTATGTATGTATATATCTATCTATATATATATGTGTGTGTGTGTGTGTGTGTGTGTGTATATATGTATATAGGATCCTTTCAGTTAAAATCTAAAAAGTGAATACACTTGTTAAATTCAACCTTAAGCAGCTGTATTTAACATTGAGTGAGAGGGATTTGGCGACATCTCTGGTTGAACTGTGTAAGTGCAGACATCAAGCCTTTTTTAGAAGGGCTGAGATGACAGCGGCAAGGAAAACCTCCTAAAAGAGACTGTGAAAGGCCCATTCTTTTTTGGGTGGTCGTCTATGGTTACCATGGTGATACAAGTGAATGTTATTATATTATGATATAATGGATCCTTTTGGTAGTCGTCATGTTTTAGTACCTTAAAGTTATTTTTAGTGTCTGAGACGTTCTTATCCCAGAATATAAGATTAATAAAGGTGTAAGTGAACTGAAGTCAGATAATGTAAGTGATCTATATATAACAGCAGGGCATGATGTTGGTTTGGTGTGTGTGTGTATAGGAGGGGTCTCGTGACAGAGGGGATGTTGACCTTCAGCAGGTCTCATAAAGGCACAGTCATTGCACAATGGTTTTGAAGGGGACAGGACATCCTGCTCCACACTTACCTTCATCCTCCATCTGAAAGCAGAACGCTGAGTTACAGCCGTCCACCAAAAAACCCAGAAACATCACCAAAAATTAGTTTTCTGTTCAAATGATAACATCCACCCTCTTAGAATTTAAGCTGGAGGAAGTTGTGGTGCTTTTGGAGTCATGGCTGAATTTAATATGTTCTCCTAAGATCCTTAAAATGGCTGCCTGTCTGTCTGCTGACTTAAAGAAAAGCCTGGGTTTTTGGCAGCAGGTTCTCCAGAGCCATGGGGGTCGCCTCTCTGTGCACCTACAGCAGCTTGCAATTTTTGGGAAAGGTTCTGATGTGAGGAGATGATCCTGGATTGTAATTACTATTCCAGTTAATGCAGTGGTAATGACTGGGGTGGAGGTCAGGGCATATTCAGGGACCTATCTGCGTATATACGTCTTTATGTTCATATTTAAATTAAAATGGTTCTCAGGAGAACAGTTTAAGTTCCTTGTTTAATTGAACAGAACTCTTTAACCGTCCGCTGCCTCTCCTCCGGCCAGCAAAGAGACGGAACTTGCATTAGTTAAATGGAGTGGGCGCCCAGTCGCCCCTCTAAAGAATCGGCGCAGTGTGCATTCGCTGTAGCGCGGGGGCCCCCGACGTTCTGAGATGGAGATCTCGGTGCGGGCAGAAAGCCCAGTGTTTTATTGCTTGTTTTTGTGGAAGTTCAGGTTCAAAGGAATCCGTTATTTGGTAGACGAATTCCAGGCAGAGCCTCCACCATCCTCCACCGTCCTCCTCCGTCAGCCCCGGCGGTAAACGCTGTATAAATTATTCACTGGATTCTTGCTCTTTCCTTCACTTCGCGAAGCCACATAATAATGCCGTGAACTCTCACTAATCCTGTCTACATTTACAAGAATTCCTGCTTCTTTCTTTCTTTCTTTCTTTCTTTGCGAGAGAGACGGAACCAGAAACCAGAACCAGGACTCGGCGTCATCACTGCAGCAGCAGGACGGAGCTTAGCCATTCTGTTCCTTTAAAAAAATAGCAATGCATTGTATTTATTGTTCTCTAGCAAACTCAATAATAACATTTAGAACTCTGTGAAACAGATCTGTAGCATTTGCATCATTCAGCAGATGCCTCGATCCAGATTTACTCACATACAGTATTCTTGTAGCCCACTGGGGTAACATCAGTGCACCTGGGATTTGAACCCACAACCTTCAGATTGATAGCCCAACATCCGAACCACTAAGCTACCACTACACACTCCACATGGTGTACAGAGAGGAAGAAGAAGAAGAAAAGTAAATCAATGTATTCATTTATCAATTTAGCACAGCACGGTGGCTTAGTGGTTGGCATGTTCTCCTCTCAGCACTGGGGATTCCCGGTTCAAATCCCAGTCTGGGTGGAGTTTCCATATTCTCCATGTGGGTTTCCTCTGGGTTCTCCAGTTTCCTCCCACAGTCCAAAAACATGGATCAAGGTCAATTGAGTTCTCCAAATTGGCCCATATAGAGTGTGTTTGTGTGAGTAAGTGTGTGCCCAGTGATAGATTGCCCCTGTCCTGGGTGTATCTACCCAGCGCCCGAAACATTCTCCCCTGGATGGGCATGGGGAACACCCCGCGACCCTAATAGAGTATAAAGTGGAAGATGATGGATGGATGGCATTTATCACTTTATTTAAGAATGAAATAGAAGTTGTAGAATTTAATGTGAGCTGCGAGATAAAGTTCAATCTTTTAAATCTTGTAGAGTTCTGTGATGGAATGAAGCAGCTTCGGTGTAAAATGTAGAAGGTTCCAGCTCTGAAGGCGGTTCCGTCGTTCCTAAAAGGAGTGTCTTTCTTTCTTTCTGAGACGGTCTCTCAGGGGTCCGGTCCAGACACCCGGTTCAGCTGTAATGACGTGGAGTTCCGTCGTTCCTAAAAGGAGTGTCTTTCTTTCTGAGACGGTCTCTCAGGGGTCCGGTCCAGACGCCCGCTTCAGCTGTAATGACGTGGACTTAATGGATTATGAACAATTACAAAAGCTACTTACAGACACAATGAAAGGAGCGATTGTGGTTTGAGGCTCAGCCTTCGCAGATTTACATAAAAAAATGGAAATGAATTCTCAGGACAGAGAGCTGCTGTTCGGGATTTACAGCACATGCTCATTCTGTACGTCGCCGAACGGCGAGTGAGAAACGCAGCGTCAGTTCACCACAGAGAGGAAACGCAGAATAAAGAATAAACACACACACAAACACACACACATACACACACAGTGTTGGATTTGTTTAATGGAGGCAGTTGTGAGGGTTTAGTGCTTTTTGGTTGTTTACCACACTGATGATGCAGGGTTCTAGAGTGTACATGTAAAGCTGGAGCTCGGTTCTGCGGGTTCCGCTCTGAGCTGAGGGTGAAGGATTTGATTTTATAGAGATAAACTTCGTTAGGACTTTGTGAGCTGATTAGAAAGTTCTTACAAATTATTAATTATAAGAAAATGATCGGAATCAAACGGAGAACGTACGAGAACATACTTCCCAACTGATGTGTCGTGGACCCGTTCTGCACGTGTCATTAATTATTTAAAAAAATAATAAAATGAATGCTCATCTAAATTTGTACTTGGGACGGCACGGTGGCTTTGTGGTTAGCATGTTCTCCTCACAGCACTGGGGATCCAGGTTGGAATCCCAATCTGGGTGGAGTTTGCATGTTCTCCCCATGACCCCTTCGGGTTCTTCGGTTTCCTCCCACAGTCGAAATACATGGATTCAAGGCGAATCAAATGCTGTAAATTACCCCATATAGCATGTGTTGGTGTTTGAGACCCGTGTAATAGAAATTAGAAGTGTTTTCCTTTGATGTCCTTTATATTCAAATCTGCAAATCGCCAAACGACATCCAGTAATTTGGGGGGAAAATGAAAAACGCTGAAGATATTTGCTGATATCTGAAACTTTCATTTTTTAATAATATGAGAAGATCATGTAAGTGAATTTCTTAGGAGCAGTGAGCAGCGTTTCTCTCTCATGGTTCTCACGTCTCAGGAGGACAGTTCCGTACCACTGCTTTGTTGTTTAAACAATAAAAAACTTTGCATCTGGTGGAAAGGTTTAAATTTAGTTTAGAGCCTCTCCATCGTCCTGAGAGACGTCTGATTTCTATGTGAGGTTGATATTTGGGTTGGCGACTCTTGACCTGCGGATGGATGGACGGCATGAGCTGGAACCATGCGGGTGTGTTCGGGGGGGTCTGTCCCTGATGATCTGTGGCGGCGTTTCGAGCGAGGACGCGTTACAGAAGCACGACGCGCTGCGTAAACAGATCCTGACAAAGTGCAGCTGCTGTTTACGGGTCAATAGCACGTGTGTCTGCCCTCACGTTCTTCCTAAAGTGTCCTGAGCATACCGCAGGACATCGGTGCACAACCCTCACACACTGCTTTCAGTCTCAGTCCACGGGTTCAAGCTCTTCAAGCTTTTAAAAACTGAACTGGAGCTATTCACGATGGGGACTGCTGACGAACGACGTCGCCTCATGGAAGACCGTATGGGGTGAGAGAGAAGAAGGACCTTGTGAACTCTGTGGGACAGAGAGAGAGAGAGAGAGAGAGAGAGAGAGAGAGCAAACAGAGAGACAGATTTATCCAGAGTAGAAGGAAACACTTCAGAACTGTGTGCTGAGGAGAAAAACATCTTAATGCTTGCTCTGTCTGTTTCCTTCAGTTCCCGTACTCTAACACATCAGGGGAACGTTAAAGCGTCACACACACACACACACACACACATACACAAACACACACACACTGTACCTACAGGAGATTTGGGAATCCTGTGGAAAGTTTTGTCTGTTCATCCAGACGAGCATCTGCTGCATTGCTAGAAAGTCATAGAATTTCTGGAAAATTGATAGAAATTCCGGGTCTTCCCCAAACTGTTCCCAGAAATTTGTCCAAAGTTGTCCAAACTGCATGAGAAGGTGCTTGTTTTGTATTCAGGGCCGTCCTTATACTTCTGTCTATTCATTCGTTCATTATCTTTATCCTCTACTAGGGTCGCGGGGGCGGGGGGGGGTTCCCCATGCCCATCTAGGAGGGAACATTTTGGGTGCTGGGCAGATACACCCAGGACAGGGCACCAATCTATCACTGGGCACACACACACATAGGCACACACACCAATACACTCTATATGGGGCAATTAAGAGCATTCACTTTACCTTAAGTCCCTGTTTTTTGAATGAGGGAGGAAACCAGAGAACCCGGAGGAAACCCACGTGGACACGGGGAGAACATGCAAACTCCACCCAGATTGGGATTCAAACCTGGATCCCCAGCGCTGAGAGGAGAACATGCTAAACACCACCCCACCGTGCCCCCCTCATTTCCATGAACGGTGCGTCCGTATGTCGTAACGTTAACACTGACTGACAGGTGGCACCGGGGGGGGCGTGTTCTCCGGATCGTATGGAGTAGGTCGGGTCAGAGGGCGGCCGCCGAGCCGAGCTCCTCGTGAAGTGACTCAGAGGCACAGCTGGAGGACACACAGCTGTAAGAAGGCTCCTTAATTACCACGTCTAATGAATCCGGTGCATGACTGGGGTGCCGACAGGAAGCGCCGACCATATAAGGAGCGCTGAGAGCAGGTGGGCGCCGATGCATCAGTGAGAGGAAGAAGAGGCAGCGGGGTCAGAACGGGGACGAAGGTTCCCCTCTGTTTTAGTTCCAGGTTTCTTATGAATTGTAGAGACGGGATAGGATCGAGGTTAAGGAACCAGCCTCGTGACCTGAGGGTCCCCGGTTCGAATCTCGCTCCCAAATACCATAGTATAGTACACCAGTGTGTGGGGGGGGTGTGTGTGTGTTTGTGTGTATGTGGGTGTGTGCTCACTTCACTCAGTGTTTGTGTGTGTGTGTGCTCACTTCACTTAGTGTGTGTGTGTGTGTGTGTGTGTGCTCACTTCACTCAGTGTGTGTGTGTGTTTGCTCACTTCACTTAATGTGTGTGTGTGTGTGTGTGTGTGTGTGTGTGTGTGTGTGTGTGCTCACTTCACTTAGTGTGTATGTGCTCACTTCACTTGGTGTGTGGGTGTGTGTGTGTGCTCACTTCACTCAGTGTATGTCTGTGTGTGTTTGCTCACTTCGCTCAGTGTGTGTGTGTATGTGTTTGGGTGGGTGTGTGTGCTCACTTCACTCAGTGTGTGTGTGTGCTCACTTCACTCAGTGTGTGTGTGTGTGTGTGTGTGTGTGTGTGTGTGTGTGTGTGCTAACTTCACTCAGTGTGTGTGTGTGTGTGTGTGTGCTCACTTCACTCAGTGTATGTGTGTGTGCTCACTTCACTCGGTGTGTGTGCTCACTTCACTCAGTGTGTGTGTGTGCTCACTTCACTCAGTGTGTGTGTGTGTGTGTGTGTGTGTGTGTGTGCTAACTTCACTCAGTGTGTGTGTGTGTGTGTGTGTGTGCTCACTTCACTCAGTGTATGTGTGTGTGCTCACTTCACTCGGTGTGTGTGCTCACTTCACTCAGTGTGTGTGTGTGCTCACTTCACTCAGTGTGTGTGTGTGTGCTCACTTCACTCAGTGTGTGTGTGTGTGTGTGTGTGTGCTCACTTCACTCAGTGTATGTCTGTGTGTGTTTGCTCACTTCACTCAGTGTGTGTGTGTGTGTGTGTGCTCACTTCACTCAGTGTATGTCTGTGTGTGTTTGCTCACTTCACTCAGTGTGTGTGTGTGTGTGCTCACTTCACTCAGTGTATGTCTGTGTGTGTTTGCTCACTTCACTCAGTGTGTGTGTGTGTGGGTGTGTGTGTGCTCACTTCACTCAGTGTGTGTGTGTGCTCTCTTCACTCAGTGTGTGTGTGTGTGCTCACTTCACTCAGTGTGTGTGTGTGTGCTCACTTCACTCAGTGTGTGTGTGTGTGTGCTCACTTCACTCAGTGTATGTCTGTGTGTGTTTGCTCACTTCACTCAGTGTGTGTGGGTGTGTGTGTGTGTGTGCTCACTTCACTCAGTGTGTGTGTGTGTGTGTGTGCTCACTTCACTCAGTGTGTGTGTGTGTGTGTGTGTGTGTGTGCTCACTTCACTCAGTGTGTGTGTGTGTGGGTGTGTGTGTGCTCACTTCACTCAGTGTGTGTGTGTGCTCTCTTCACTCAGTGTGTGTGTGTGTGCTCACTTCACTCAGTGTGTGTGTGTGCTCACTTCACTCAGTGTGTGTGTGTGTGCTCACTTCACTCAGTGTATGTCTGTGTGTGTTTGCTCACTTCACTCAGTGTGTGTGGGTGTGTGTGTGTGTGCTCACTTCACTCAGTGTGTGTGTGTGTGTGTGTGCTCACTTCACTCAGTGTGTGTGTGTGCTCACTTCACTCAGTGTGTGTGTGTGTGCTCACTTCACTCAGTGTGTGTGTGCTCACTTCACTCAGTGTGTGTGTGTGTGTGTGTGTGTGTGCTCACTTCACTCAGTGTGTGTGTGCTCACTTCACTCAGTGTGTGTGTGTGTGTGTGTTTGGGTGGGTGGGTGTGTGTGTGCTCACTTCACTCGGTGTGTGTGTGCTCACTTAACTCAGTGTGTGTGTGTGTGTTTGGGTGGTGGGTGTGTGTGTGCTCACTTCACTCGGTGTGTGTGTGCTCACTTCACTCAGTGTGTGTGTGGGTGGGTGTGTGTGTGTGCTCACTTCACTCAGTGTGTGTGTGTGCTCACTTCACTCAGTGTGTGTGTGTCACTGTATGTGGAGGACACACTCCTCTGTGTGTTTAAGCATAATTGATTTCTTTAATAAATAATGTGAATTAAATATTAGGGATAAAAACGGCACAGACCCGGTGTGAATGAGACCCACACAGAGCTAGAACCTCAAACATCTGGGATGAACTGGAACTCCGACTGAGAGTCCGTCTCTTTCATATAGGCAATAACTGGCACAAAATCCTGGATTTTTAATTGAAATAAATGACAGGATGTAATGTCAGTCGTGTGTTTCTTAAGTTCTCTTGCGTCCTGTCCATGCTCCGTGTGCAGAACCCGGTTCTGCGCTCAGACTCTAATAATAAGAGCGTGCGGTGCACATGGGAGGTGTCTGTCTGTTCAGTTTCCAGCATTCTGTTTCCTCTGCTCATCTGCATGACTTCAGCGCGCCGAGTATTTTTAACCACTGACCACCGAGGCCCACAGCCTGCTCGCCCGCCGCTGCCGAGGGTGGCTTCTCTCTCTCTTCCTGCCATTCAGACCTGATCTCTGACCTGCCCACGGCTGGCAGACGGTCCGAAAACAATTCACAATGCCACACAATGCTGGGAGGTTCCGACCGCTGCATTTAGATGACTGTTTGCTTCTGAAGACGAAAATAAACCTTAAAAAATAACGCCGACGAGCGGACGGTGGACACACGGGGTACTGCACCCCGGTACTGACAGGGCTGACACTCTTGGGATGAATTGGAACGGAGATCATGAGCGTGGTCCTAAAATGTTATTTTAATATTTTTTGGTTTATTTCCAACGGGGTATGATTTCGTTAAATCGGTCACATGATCCAACGTCTGGTTCTCTGCCCCAATCATGGAACAGTGCTCTGGAACTGGAGTAGGCTTGTAGTCGACCTTTAAATGACGTTCCACACGTTCTCTGCTTCGTAAAATCTTCGGGTTGTGTCCCAAACCACATGCAGCCTCTGATGTGGTGGAGTCATGTAGTGAAACTGGCTGCTTGTGAAATATATATATATATGGCGGCATGGTGGCTTAGTGGTTAGCACGTTCGACTCTCAGCACTAGGGATTCCCGGTTCGAATCCCCATCTGGGTGGAGTTTCCATGTTCTCGCCGTGTCTGCGTGAGTTTCCTCCGGGTTCTCCGGTTTCCTCCCACAGTCCCAAAACATGGATCAAGTCAATTGAATTCTCCAAATTGCCCCATATAGAGTGTGTCTGTGTGAGTGAGTGTGTGCCCAGCGATGGATTGGCGCCCTGTCCTGGGTCTATCTGCCCAGCGCCCGAAACGTTCTCCCCTGGATGGGCATGGGGAACCCCCCGCGACCCTAATAGAGGATAGGGAGATAATGAATGAATGAATATGTATATATATATATATATATATATATATATATATATATATATATATATATGCTTTATATATATATATATATATGTATATATATATATATATATATATATATATATATATATATATATATATATATATATATATATATATATATATATATATATATATATATATATATATATATATATATATATATATACACATACACAGTATTTTATATATATATAATATATATATATATATATATATATATATATATATATATATATATATATATATATGGATGTGTGTGTGTGTGTGTGTATTCTCAGATCAGAGTGTGTTTGTGTGTGTGGTGGGGGGTCTAAGAGACTTTAATTTGCTTTAATAATATTAATAATATGCAGAAGAAGAAAAAAAAACCTTCTGGATGGACGCTATATATGTCGAGTGTGTATATATACTTAATTGCCCCCCCCCCCCCCCCCACCCACGGGTGTAGCTCACATGACTCAGACCTGCTGCTTCTAGTCATAACAGGGAGTTGTATTTATGCAGGACATGAGTAACGAGAGGAAATTCAGCTGGACGGCTCTTTTTTTTTTTTGCCCTCACACGAGCTCACCAGCGCCCCCCTCCTTCCAGCAGGAGCTACACCCTCAGACCTGAGCCACCTCACACGGGATGTGGTGAGGACATCTCGTCTTCGACAATGTAGGACTCTGTGAAGCCCCTTGTCATGTGTTCTGGACGACTTCATGCTTCAATTTTGGTGGAAACAGTTTGGGGAAGGCCCTCGATGAACGTGCCCCAGTGCATGGAGTTTACGGTAACAGAACCGGAGAAGAATCCTGACCTCAACTTCATTCTATATATTTAGTTTGACCTAAAAGCGAGGCTGTGCGCACGGTCTCCTCACCCACCATCGGTGCCCGACCCTTCAGACAGATTCACTTGCTGAATGAATCGCTTGCCAATGAATCAGTTCGCAGTGTCAGGTCTTGGAATTAAAATGCTCTGGAAGGAAGTGAACCCGTGTGGGCTGTTTAACACCGCTTCGGGGTGGGGTGGGGTGGGAGGGGGGTGTTTTCTAAGTACAAAGGTGTTTTTTTTAAAGAGAGAAACTCACAATGGATGCTCGATTAAATGCGTTTGTAAAGGAGGACGTATTTCCCGGGTGTCCGATACTCGGCCTTCTGAATACCCACCACTTAGAGCATTGTCATGTGAAATGGGAGTGTAAAAAGGAAGCGAGCCGTGGTTCTGCCTGGGACATCCCCCACAACACCCCCACCCCATCCCATCCCCCCCAACGGGGCCTTTAATGGATTTGTTCTGGGAACTGATGAACAATCGGCGCTCTGTGGTGGCCATGCTGATGGACACGGTAACCTAGCAGCGAGAACCCAACGCACAAGTCCACCGACTCGCCAACTCCAGCTTCCTGAAGCCCGCGGGGGCTTTAAAAAATAATAATAAAGAAATACGTTTGGAATAAAAATCCATCAAAGGCTGAAATCAGTGACATGTTCACGCTGACGGTTTCCATAGAAACACAAAGTCCTGCCAACAAGTTCTGGTGGAAGGTCACTTCCTGTTCTTTCAGGACTCCGCCCTTCATTATAACAAACTTCTAAAGTGAATGATCGCGACAATAATTGAGATGAATTGGAACGTCCATCCATTATCTTCCGCTTTATCCTCTACTAGGGTCGTGGGGGGGGTCCCCATGCCCATTCAGGGGAGAACGTTTCGGGCGCTGGGCAGATACACCCAGGACAGGGGGGCAATCTTTCCCTGGGCTCACACTCATTCACACACATGCTATGTGGGGCAATTTAGAGAATTCAATTGACCTTAATCCGTGTTTTTGGACTGTGGGCGGAAACCCACGTGGACACGGGGAGAACATGCAAACTCCACCCAGATTGGGATTCAAACCAGGAACCCTTAGTGCTGAGAGGAGAACATGCTAAACCACTAAGCCACCATGCCTGAATTGGAACAGCGAATACAAATTAACAACCCACCTTCTGCTGTGAGTACAATCTTTATTTCCATCCTTTGTGATTGGATGTGTGTGAGACCACGTGGTGTCCTCATATTTTTGTCCACACACCGTCTGTAAGTCATGAAGATGAGTTTCTTTTTTTAAACTTTTTTTTTTTAACTCTGCGGGTTTCACTCGGCTTTTTCTGAGATATGAAGACGTGGACGAGGTGACGGCAAGGCACAGGGTCCGTGTCCCCTGAGTCATCATCAACACACATCCTGTTTTCCTCTGCGTTCTGAAGGTTCTCTCAGCACGGCGGCTCTGCCGTCTTATCTCAGAGCGAGGTCTGTGAGGGTCGGGAGGGTCTGTGAGGGTCGGGAGGGGGCAGGACTTTTATTCTTCCCCTTCCTGCGGTGAAGCTCATCGTCCTGAAGCCTGCACTTGACCCTGAACTTCTCCTGCCCACATGGTTCCTTATTCCCATCAACGAGGAACCTGGATCTATTATCTCCATCCTTCAGCCTTCTTTGGTGTTTTTCTGTATAACCCCATCTGCCCCCCCACCCATCCCCCCTGCTGTCTCTCTCTCCTGGAGCTTGAACAGTTAACACCCTTCTGGGAATTCTTTCTACAAGATCTTCAAGAGCTGAAGATCAAGATCTTTAAGAGCATTCGTGAGGTCAGGCACCGATATTGCAGCCATATTCTCAGTTTAGAGCCTCGGAACCAAGAAGGGCCTTCCCTAAACTGTTTGGGGAGCATGCAGTTGTCCAAATCCCTACCCCGGACCACCAACGACAATCTCCACCATCAACTCTTCTCCCGCCCATCTGCCCAAAAGAGCCCCGCTGAGGGCTGAGCCTGATGGGAAATAATCTGCACCGCGATGCCGTAGGTGGGAAATGTCCGTCCCCAAATAACCTGAGCGCCGCGTCGCCGTCCGGATCTTCAAAGAATAAAGGAAACATCAAAGCGCTTTGTAGTTCCACATCAAAAGTTTATATAGATTCTGATAATCACATGTATTTATTTATTCATTTATTTATTTATTTATTTATTGATATGCATCGGTCCATGTTGTACAAAATAACGCATGATTGCCTTCAGAGGAACGTTTCCCACGTTGTGCAGTTCGTTAAATATCGCCGGACCAATCGCAAACAAAGAAACCAGAAGGGAAAGAAGGAGGACGCCGTTTTCACTCCGCATCGTCGAGGGACCCGCCGCCGGGCCTGCCGATCGGCCGAGACGGAACCCGGAACGTCGTCACGCCGGTGCACGACGTCCTAACATACGGTGTTCGCGCGAGCGCGGGTTAGCGACTAAATTTACTCAACTATCAGAAACCGACGTTTAAAAAAACGCTTCAGTCGGAGCTGGACGGACGATCGGGCTGTGCTTATAACGGTGAGGCGACGACGAACGCAACAAAACGGAACCCGAGACGTCCGAAATATTCATACTGAACTGGAACGACGACGCGAGATAATAAAAGTCTCTTGGTTTTTTACGACACGACTCTAAAGCAGGACGCGCCGGAAGCCTTGTTCTAGAGCCGTTCTCCCGATGGGCCGCGGAGGACGGACGGGCCGACCCCGCCGGCCACGGAACGTTGCTACGGAAATGCTGATGATGACCAAACACTGAGTAAAGTGCTTCAAAGAACTTCAAAGAACGAGGATCTGGACGAGTCCGAAGAAACCTTTTTTTTTTTTTTGGCACGAAGACGGGTTTCTAATAAATACCCTGTTCTGTTCGGTCCGGTTCTGTTGGTGGAGGAACCGGGAGGATCAGAGGAACTGACGGAAGTTGGACGGAGTCTCCAGGTTTGTGTGATTGGGTTGAAGATCGAGTTCAGATCGTGAAGAGGTCTGATCGTGAGGCGAAAGGTGGAGAACCGCTGGTCTGCAGGAGAAAAGGAAGAACTTCTGAAGTTCCTCAGGGGGCGTGGCCTCTCTCTCTTTCTCTCTCTCTCGGTCACATCCCAGCGCTCCTGCCGACGCCTCCATCGCCTCGGCGGCTCTCACGCCGACCTACCACAGTCTCGGCCAGAACGCAGCCTGGCCTCCTTTAGGCTGGTGGGTTTCGAATGGATCGGACGGTGTGAGGTCATCAGGAGGGGCGCACTGTCTTTGGGCTGTAGGTTCCTGGGGGCATGGTGGTGGAGGAGGGGGCAGGCATCGGTTTGGGTTCACACCTGAGCGGGGTGGGGGTTGGGGGGGAGAACACAGAGGCGTTATTGACGCGAGCCGCACACGTCGGGTTCGAATATCATGTTTGTCATGCCCCGCCCGACTTCATGCTACATACATGAGCACGTTCAGCTACACTAATGAGACGGTTCAGCAGACAGACTCAGCGAATCGAGAACCGATGCAGGGAGAACAGACATGGTCACATGGTCCAAGCTATGCTACAGTTAACAGCTACAGCTAAACAATACGCTGCCTGCACGCACACATCTGCACAGCAAGTGAAGGCTCGGCAGGTGGGCCCGGGTTCGATTCCAGGACCGGGTGGGCGAGGGGCTGTCGGTGTAAAATTTGCATGTTCTCCCCTCTTGTCCGTGTGGACGTTCTGCGAGTGTGTAAAGCGTAATTGCTTATAGGTGTAGATTGGTACATGTACTATGCGATAGGCATGCGACCTAACCCCCAGTCCTGTGGATGCTGGGATAGGCCTCAGTTTTTCATTTAAGTTGACTGGACTGCTGTCGGTGTAAAATTTGCATGTTCTCCCCTCTTGTCCGTGTGGACGTTCTGCGAGTGTGTAAAGCGTAATTGCTTATAGGTGTTCAATGTGTGGGTAGGTACGTCTATTGTGTGATAGGCATGTGACCTAACCCCCAGTTATGAATGGTTATGGATGCTGGGTTAGGCCTCAGCGTTTCATTCTGGAGCATTCAAGGTGCCGTCAGTGTGAAATTTGCATGTTCTCCCCTCTTGTCTGTGAGGACGTTCTGCGAGTGTGTAAAGCATAATTGCTTATAGGTGTGGACATGTGGGTTGGTACGTGCGACCTAACCCCCAGTCCTGTGGATGCTGGGATAGGCCTCAGCTTTTCATTCAAGTTGACTGGACTGCTGTCGGTGTAGAATTTGCATGTTCTCCCCTCTTGTCCGTGTGGACGTTCTACGAGTGTGTAGAGCGTAATTGCTTATAGGTGTAGATTGGTACGTTTCCCATGTGATAGGCATACGACCTAACCCCCAGTCCTGTGGATGCTGGGATAGGCCTCAGCTTTTCATTTAAGTTGACTGGACTGCTGTCAGTGAAAAATTTGCATGTTCTCCCTCTTGTCCGTGTGGACGTTCTGCGAGTGTGTAAAGCGTAATTGCTTATAGGTGTGGTTGTGAGGGTTGGTATGCACTATTGATGCTGATGTTGACTGGGCTGCTGTCTGTAGAATTAGCATGTTCTCCCTCTTATCTGTGTGGACATATGTGCTGGTACATCTACCATGTGATGGGCATGTAACCTAATCACAGCCCTATGGATGCCGGGATAGGCCTCAGCTTTTCATTCAAATTGACTAAACTGCTGTCGGTATAAAATTAGCATGTTCTCCCTCTGGTTCGTATGGATGTTCTTCTAGTGTGTGAAGCATGTATGACATATGGGTCGGTTCGCCCTATGGATGCTGGGATAGGCCTCAGCGTTGTCCGTGAGAGCAACCTGTAGGAGGCGGTGACGCTCACATGGTGAACCCCATTCAGCTTTGATTGACAGGTGGCGTTCGGGTGGCGACTGCGAGCGGGATCACGGTGCAAACAGCGTATTGGTCAGTCACACAGGTGGCTAAAATTTCAATAAGCTGCCACGACATCTTTAGGACGAACACCGCGGACGTTCCGCCTCGAGCTGCTTCATCACTCTGTTCTGCATCATCAATTTCAGCTCGGCGTTCTGACAGACCGACGGCCTGACCGCCACCGGGGGGCGTCGGCGCCGATGCCGGTCGGATGGCGCGGCCGTCCGTTCGCATTGGCAGCTGCCGTGGCATCTTGTGTCGGGAGGTGACTCTACAGAGAACGCTTATAAATATACCTTTATCATTTTCATACCATGTCCATATAATATGGCCCTCTTTCTCAAGATGATATCTATAAATGAATCTGCGAATTCAAAGAGATACTTCACCGTGTGTCAGTGAAGAAGGGTGGGTTTCAAAAACAAGGTGTTAATATGACATGAAGCACATCATCAGGTATTTCATTACAGATCATTCATGCTTTGATTCGTTAACGAGAAACAGAATTTCATAGAAATTATAAAGTTTTCTCTCTTTTTTTTATAATTATTTTTCCACGTGCAGAATTAACTATCTGAGCTTTTCATTGCTGTTTTAAATCCGGTCACCGAGCAACGAGATCAAATAAACGACTCCCCGAATCAATGAATCAGTGAATCAAAACCTGCGAGGAGCACATATTACATCTACAGCCCATCGCTCTATAACAGCTCTCTGCTGATGTTCTGGTGGAGCGTGGCGCCTCCACATGGGGTGTTAACGAGATGAAGGTTGGAGGTTCGAACCGGGAGTCCCGTTATCCCTTAACCCTGTGATCATGTGATTTAATCCTCATGATTAAGTCGGGAAACTTGGAGGCTTTTTGTGTTCTCGTTCTACAATAATTTGGAAAATCAGACTCATAGTCTCGGCGGCACGGTGGCTTAGTGGTTAGAACGTTCACCTCTCAGCGCTAGGGATTCCCGGTTCGAATCCCCATCTGGGTGGAGTATCCATGTTCTCCCCGTGTCCGCGTGGGTTTCCTCCGGGTTCTCCGGTTTGCTCCCACAGTCCAAAAACATGGATCAAGTCAATTTAATTCTCAAAATTGCCCCATATAGAGTGTGTCTGTGTGAGTGAGTGTGTGCCCAGCGATGGATTGGCGCCATGTCCTGGGTGTATAGAAACGTTCTCCCCTGGATGGGCATGGGGAACCCCACCGCGACCCTAATAGAGGATAAAGCGGGAGATAATGAATGAATGAATGAGACTCATAGTCTCGGTTCTAATTCATCCCACGGGTGATTCTGGTTACTCACTGTGGGTCAGTCGCGCTATAAGTGGGAAATCTTTAATTCAGTGATATTTAAATGAGCATGAGATATTAATATGTATAAAAGACCGGAGTCTGATTCATTATCTCACGAGACGACGAGCACCAATGACCTGACGGAATCTCAAAACAGCAATGAGAAGGGAGGAGACCGAGGCATGCGCCGGAATGAAGAGAGGAGCTGAACTCACCTGGTGCCGCTTAGGTGGCTCACCTTTCTGTTTGCTGACTTTGCGCACTGTCAGCGCAGCCTGCCGCTTCTGATACTCGGAGATTTCAAAGCCTGTCGGCGAAATCGAGGACAGATGCGCGTTCAGCGATCAGAGAACAAACCAAACGCTGCTCCTTCAGAGTCGGAAGTTAGCATTCTAATTCAAGCCCAGCGTTCGGTTGGGCTCCAAAGTTCTAGGTGGTGCGTACCTATCTTTTCGTCCTCCTGCACCATCCTGCGCTCCTCGTGGAACGCCCTCAGCCAGCGGATTTTCTCCTCCAGTTTCTTGGCGAGGAAGATGTGGATCTCCTCCGTGTCCTTGTTGTGCAGTTTGAAGGCGTTCTTGACGCTGACGTTGAAGTCGTCGTCGCGGCCGTCGATCGCGTCCTTCACCTCATAACGGTCCATGTCGATCCGACCCTTATAGTACAGGAGGTCGCGGCGAATCAGGTCCTGTACATCCAGAGATAGGGAGAAATAAGGTTAAACTATATTTTAAAGATAAGGAATTTAATTGAACTGTATAATTCTTAATACATCTTAATAAACATATTAGAAAATATAATGCAGGACTTAAACATTATTTTTGTTCGACTTAAGGCTTTTAGATAGACGTCACAATGTAATAAACTCGTGAGGGGTCATTTCATAAAAATTTTATGTTGTTTTTATGTGATACTTAAATAATAATAAAAATCTTAACGCGTGTCTGACCCATTCAAGTATTCTGGCGGCCTCTAGTGTTTCAACGATGCAACTACAACTGCCCTGAATCTCGACATAATCTTTCTCATATTAATCTGCGCATCTCGAATTTAAAAAGAGACCAAATTACAAAAGCAGTACTAAATAAAAAAAAGACAACTTATAATATGTACACAGCGTTTTAAGAACTGAGACACTCGGCCTGTTGAGTGAGAATTAGATTAAATTCAAAAGAAATGAAAGCAAGGCGTCGTCATCAAATTACGGTCGTGGATCTTATGGAAGAACTCTGATTTGTGCTTTCAGTAATAAGAAGGCATCATCTCTGACCTTTTTACATAAAACCAGCTGGTGGTCGAAGAGGAAGAAGACGCGGTGCTGACTCCTGCCGTACGGCTGGAAGATCCATGAGAGTTCCCCGGTGTAGATCAGCTCCGAACTTCTGTCCAAGATGTCTTCACCCTGAGCACAAACCGGTTGCCAGCTTATCCTTCACATCGTGGCGTTCCCGTTCACCACCGAGTTCCAAACTCTCTAAACTCTAGGTTCTGGAGACAGAAATGCCGACTCACCTCCCAGTCGATGACGGACGCCTGCCACTGCGCGATGCGGTCGATGTTCTCCAGTCTCCTCTTGCGCTCGTTGATCTGCTGCGTGACGTTCCTCATGACGGCGAGCGCTGCAGCTACGTAGCGGTAATCACTGAGAACGACACAGCCGAGGATCAGAAACGACGCTCCGTCCGAACCCTGAACAATACTCTTCATTAAAATTCCAGAAATATCATTTAGATCTATCCCAGCACTCATAAGGTGACCAGTGAGAAACATGGAGAGTCGTTATAGAAGAGTGGAAAGGACAACCAACTTATGACCGAGCTCCTGTGGGGGTAATGAAGGTGTTTTAGTTCCTGATGTGAACTCATGGTTCCTGGTACCTGTGCTCCTGTGCGGTGTACTTCAGCAGCTCGGCCAGCTGCAGCGGGTATTTACAGATCTTCTGCACTGGGGTCAGCAGGAAGCCGTCTATGGCGATGTCGATCATCTGCTGCAGGAGACGGCACGCCTCGAAGAAGTGCTGATAGCGTCCGTCCTTCATTAACTTGGAAAGTTCCATACAGGCGTCCAGGTGATTGTTACAGTACTCGGAATAGATCCAGAACCCATCTTGCTGCAACGGGAATAATGGGGAACGTTATCAGTAAGGGTGAGCTGCAATATTCGCTGATTCGACGATTCGATTATTAGTTTTTACATGAAATGTCTTTGTTTTCGTTATATATAGCCTTTTGTCAAATAAAATCATCCTAATTTTTTGTTTTTTTTTAGTTTTTTTTTAGGTTTTTCCTTTGAAGTGGAAAAAAGTCCAGAACGATGATCCCATTTACGGTGCTCTAGAAAAACAAGTAAAATATAAAAAAAAATATTTTTTAAAAACCACGCTTATAGCGCCATCTTGTGGTGAAATATTAACTGATTCGACTATCAGTCGACTATAGGGAAAATCTGACGAATCAGATTCGACTATGAAAATCCTTAGATGAATACAGCCCTAGTTATCAGAACACGAACGCCGGGGTTTACGGTCCTCGGGACACCGTCCCCGAATGAAGCCCGGTTCTGTACTCACGTGTTCCAGGAAACATGGTCCTATCTCACTCAGGTGCGGTTCCTCGTTGTTATACTGCTTCTCCAGGTCCCGGACGAAGCTCATCTGAAATCTGTAAATGTCCTCGATGTTTCCGAAGATCACCTTCACCTGGTCGTCGTTGAACATGTCGATCCTCTTCTTGCACTGTCTCAGGTAGCCCTGCAGAGAGACGCTCGGGACAATGAAACACCCACAAGAGAGGACCCGGCTGGACAGGATGAATGGGGTCGAGTTTATTGTTCCAAACTGCCAGGCCTTCCCCAAACTGTTCCCACAATACACATGGATGGTGCCTGATTTTACACACCAGTATATAAGAACCATCTGTATGTTGATGGCGGCACGGTGGCTTAGTGGTTAGCATGTTCGCCTCTCAGCACTAGGGATTCCCGGTTCGAATGCCCATCTGGGTGGAGTTTCCATGTTCTCCAGTGTCCGCGTGGTTTCCTCCGGGTTCTCCGGTTTCCATCCACAGTCCAAAAACATGGATCAAGTCAATTGAGTTCTCTAAATTGCCCCATATAGAGTGTGTATGCGTGCGTGTCTGTGTGAGTGAGTGTATGCCCAGCGATAGATTGGCGCCCTGTCCTGGGTGTATCTGCCCCACGCCTGAAACGTTCTCCCCTGGATGGGCATGGGGAACACCACCGCGACCCTAATAGAGGATAAAGCGGAAGATAATGAATGAATGAATGTATGTTGATGATACTGAAACGGAGGCGGCACGGTGACTTAGTGGTTGGCACGTTCGTCTCTCAGCACTAGGGATACCTGGTTCGAATCCCCATCTGGGTGGAGTTTTCATGTTCTCCCCGTGTAAGGATATGTGTACGCGAATGTAAGGATACTGAAACGGGGGATTCCTCATCGCCATGGCAACAGCACCCTCTACTGGCTGTTTAAAGTACGTGCGCAGTCAGCAGGGGAGTGAGACTCCACCCTCGCTGCACGAGCCCTGCCGCTGAACAAAAATGATTGTTTGATGCTGCTGTGTTTAATTAGAGGAGTCATTAAGGAGTCAATTAGCGGAGCGTCAAACGACGTCACAGTGTGATCCTGATGAGGGCGTCTAATTGCCTGACAGCGATGCTGATGACATTTGTAAACGTGCTGCGCTCATCTTCCCGCCAAATGTTTATTATAAGGTTTATTATAAGGAAGGCTTAGTGAGACATGACTGCCCCCCCTTCAGGATAAGTGTCTTTCTGAAGACTAACGAATAATTTATGAATCACATGTGAGTTGGTCCTCGTCTCGTGTTTGCCACGTGCGCGCGAACCCTCCCGCGTGCGGCCTAAATCCGCCCCCTCGCCTCCCGTCCCAGAAATAATTGCAGGCGGCGCTGGCGACGGAGAACGGAGTGTTTTAATCTTCACTCGGGGTGTGGGGGAGGCCCGTGTTCCCCGAGGAAGGACGCAGGACTTTAATCCGTCTACCTCTTCAGTATGAAAGTCTTGGGGCGGGCGGCGGCGGGGCGATGAGGCGGCGGGGCGCTCGGCTCGCTCGGGCAGGCTCTGTGCTGAGGGTTTTTTTTTTTTGTTTTTTTTGTGTTTTTTGTTGCAAGGATGTATTTTAGTCGGAGATCACACGGACTCGGAGAGAAGCTCCGGCTCCGACTCGCTCCTCGCTCGCAATCTGCTGAGATTTAAAGCGGATTTATTCGACTCGTGTTGCGAACACGTCGGGGCTTTTCTCTCGAAACGCCATTCTTCTGATTTATTTATTTATTTATTCTTCACGAGAACGATCCATCCATCCATTAGCCTCTGCTTTATCCTCTACTAGGGTCACAGGGAGGGGGGGGGTTCCCCATGCCCATCCAGGGGAGAACGTTTCGGGCGCTGGGCAGATACACCGAGGACAGGGCGCCAATCTATCACTGAACACACACACACACTCTATATGGGGCAATTTGGAGAATTCAATTCACCTTGAATCCAAGTGTTTGGACTGTGGGAGGAAACCCACGTGGACACGGGGAGGACATGCAAACTCCACGGAATCCCTAACGCTGAGAGGAGAACATGCTAAACCACTAAGCCACCGTGCTGCCCACAAGAAGGATTTTATTTTATTATTTTATTTTTTTAGTTGCTGCACGAGCGATCAGCTGACGCTTCTTATCCCGTCCCTCTGGATATCGTTAACATTAAACGCAGCCTACGTTCCCGTTCGAGCGAACTGAAGCCGAGCTGTGATTGGTTGATCCGTACCTCGCAGATGTCCTTCAGATGTTTGATGTAGTGACGTTCCGTGCTCATGATCTCGTTGATGACGTTGGCCCTCATCTGGTCCCGGTTCTGGAGGGGCTGCCCCAAGCAGAGGCAGTCGCTACCCATGTCCAAGTGTCCGTTCTGCACCTCTCCAGCGCCCTCTGCTGGTTCCACGGCTCGGTCGTCCTGGTTTACCCACAGCTGTGGTGGAGAGGGCTCATTATTATGCACACAATGCACCGTGCTACCCTCACCGCTGACCTTTCACTCACCCCCGGGTGCAATGGCTCACGGTTCTGCCGCGGAGCACTAATGCTTTTAAATGGGGGGCCCCCCATGTGTGTGGCCCCATGTGTGTGTTACCCAGAACACACGGCATTGTGGGATATCCAGTGAATCTCCATGACGAATACAAAGTACAGAACTCACAGATGATGAACTGAAGTTCTAACCTCACTCTTCGTTAAATTTAAAGGGAATCTATGATCATCTGTCCAATGGGGCGGGGGGTCATCGGGGGTCATGCTGGCTGATCCCTCAGCACAAAATAAAACCCAAATAAGATGGAGATGAATCAGGGGTTATCTGCTGAGATTATATAATTATATATATATATATATATTCATATTTTTACATATATAAAGCTAAATCTACAGTGCAAACACAAAAGTAAGATGCGGCCTCCCAAACACAAGCAAATGAAAGTGTGAAAGCGCGTGTGCGGCGGCGGCGGCGGCGCACTACAGCGAAGGCCTCCCACTCACACTTACTGTATCGCCGAAGCCTCGAGAACAGACACGGAACACATGACTAATCCGGCGGGATGCTTCTAAAGCAGTCTACAAGCGTTAGGATGAGTCCACTACGGCATGATCTCGGGCCGCGCGCTGCGGGTGAGGCGGGAGGCGGGGTGGGGGGGGTGGAGTAACGCACCTGTGCTGCTGTGTTTTGGAAGCGGGGCGAGGCTACGGGGTTGATATAGAAAACCTGTTTTGTTTGGGGTTCGACCTTGAGGAAACAAACGACACAAATACAGTTCGGTCCGTCAGGGTTCTCCACGTGACGCGTCTTCATCTTTCATCTCTCACAAGAAAAAAATTAAATAAAAAATGTGCTCTCGCCGCGGTCGTACCGCCACCGTCCTGCATGTGGCACTGTTTCACTACAGTACAGGGGGGCAGGGTTATCCGCACGTCGGCCCATCGTCTTGTTTTTAATATGGATCCATTAACAGAAATCAAAGACAGACCAAATACACATCGGCGTTCCGATGACTGCGGGAACCCAGACACCGGAACATACAGAACAATCGCTAGAACATGGAGGCACTATGGAGGAAGTGTTTTGGGAGGTAAAGTCTGGAACGTCAGGCTGCAGCTCCTCGCCGTGCATTTGAGGAAGGTGTTCTGCAGAGTTCTCGCGGCGGTTCTTACCCTCACGAAGCTGGCGGGGAACCACCCCTCCTCGTCCTCGATCTGCCCCCACCACCAGTCCTTGTTGGAGGCGTCCAACACCTTGATGACGTCGCCGGCCTTGAAGGCCAGCTCCCGCTCGGCCATGGTCACGTGATCCCATACCGCCTCCGCGCTGACGATGGAGCCGCCGCTGATCAGCTGCAGACGGACCAATCACAGGGCAGGGTTCATTACATCATCAACATCATCACACATTCAGAATGAGCTTCACCGGATCTGAACGTTCTGAGGTTTCAGCTGCAGGTTCGCACCGACGTTCCACCGCTGCTGATCGGCACTACACGTCCTCGAACCCAAATGAAGAGGGACGGGGTGCATCTCTAACAGGAACGTTAATATGTTCTTAAGCGCGCGTCTCTGTGGAACCCGATGGAGAGTTCCGCCCGCGAGTTTCTGAGGCGCGTCTGAATAAATTAGTTACATAACAGGCGGCTGTGCCTCGCAGTACTGTACCGTCGCTCGGCGTTACAGTCAAGAGGAATAAAGGGACGGGCGCCAGGGCCAGCTTCATCTGAACGTGACCCGAAAACAAAGCGCTGCACGAGGGAACATGGAGTTCTCCTGCATCCTGCATCCACCTCAGCATCTCAGAATCCATTGTGTGTGTGTGTGTGTGTGTGTGTGTGTTCTATTACTGTCCTGATGGCAGCAACAGCGCTTAAATACCCCTGTTCCATCTCACTGAGTCTGAGTGGGGTGTGAAATCATGGGCTCGCTCGGTGGCGCCTTCAGATGTTTATTATGAATCCCACCTTAAAAAGCAATCCACCCGGAACCCGCTGTTCTCGCAGAAACTCGGTCTGATGTCTGGCGAAGGCTGTTATGTAACAGCTCCGTCCTTGGGGCAGAGCGGCTCTGCTTTCTAAACCCCCCTCTCGCGCAGAACATCAAAGGCCCGGCCCTCTTTTTCCCCATTCTCTTCAAAAGGTAATGGGTTTGAATATCAGGTGCTACATTTCCATCACCCTCGTACCCGCCGCCAGCCCGTGTTCTCGTGTTTTGCCCCGGCGTTCTTTGGAACGTGACGATCCGCCCTCGCGCACCAGTCTGCGCCCCTGCCTGCGTTCAGAACCTCGTTCCTGTTGTGTAATCTGCTTCATGTGGGCATTCTTGCATCCTAACATGCAGCGCACCGCCGCTCACGTGGCCTTCACGTGGCATCCGAAATGTCGCATGCTGGAGAATGGCATTCTGGGAATTCTCTACTAAGTTTGCAGGATGAAAGCTTCGGCGGCTGGTATCGATTCATCAGCATCACTGTGCATCGGGGGTGAATACTAAAGGCTTGATTAATCAATGCAAGAGACGGAACATGCATTAAACATCTGGGTATGTGTTCTAATAATAATAATAATTATTATTATAATAATAATAATAACAACAGGAGCGTTCTCCAAACGAGGTGCTCCCACAGCAGCAGGTTCTAGTCCTGTACAAAGACAGGATGCTATTATGAAGCTGACTGTTGGTTCTGAATGTAGAACGTATCGACACACACACACACACACACACACACACACACACACACACACACACACACTCAGT
This sequence comes from Corydoras sp. C115, assembly GCA_019802505.1. Lineage (NCBI taxonomy): Eukaryota > Metazoa > Chordata > Actinopteri > Siluriformes > Callichthyidae > Corydoras > Corydoras sp. C115. The sequence continues at coordinate 509,445 of JAFMOC010000029.1, forward strand.
TCCAGAGATGCCAACGTTCAGCCTCAGAGCAGAAGCGCGGCCGCAGATACGAACCCCGCGTCCAGGCGGCTGCACCGTCTGCGCATCCTGAGCGTTCCCACGCAACGCCGCCCCCCCCCCGGACTCAGCGCGTTAGAACCCGCAGAACGCGTTCCATCCAAGGTCACGGCGCGCCGAGCGGGTTCTGACGGCGCGGTTAGGCGCACGGAGCGGGAACCCGCGCCTCACGCAGGCGGCCGGCCTCGACACGCACACGCAGCACGCCCACACCCACGCACACGGTCCTCACCGTCATCATCGTCCTCGGTGCGTGTCCTCACGGTCCTCCCTGCGCGTTATTCAGCCTCACAGCGGGGAACCAAGAACCCGCGCTCCCGAACCCAAAGCCGCGCGGCGAGCAGAGCTGGACTGCGCATCTGTTTCTTTACTGTCTCTCTCTCTCTCTCTCTCACCCCTCCCTCTCTCTATCTCTCCTCGCTCTGTACCTCTGTCTCTCTACCCTTTCACTCCCTCCCTCTCGTTCCCTTGTTCTCTTCCTCCCTTCCTTCGACCCCCCCTTTCTTTCTCTTAATTTTCATCCCTTTCTTAATTTTTGGCCCTCCTCTAATTCACCCAATGCCTTCACCCCCCCCTCTCTCTCTCCCACCATCTCGTTTTATTTCTCACCAGTCTTTTCCTCTCCTCTTTGATCTTCTTTATATATATATATATATATATATATATATATATACATATATATGTGTGTGTGTGTGTATGTATATGTATATATACTATATATATATATATATATATATATATATATATATATATATATATATATATATATGTATATGGGGCGGCACGGTGGCTTAGTGGTTAGCACGTTCGCCTCTCAGCGCTAGGGATTCCCGGTTCGAATCCCCATCTGGGTGGAGTTTCCATGTTCTCCCCGTGTCCGTGTGGGTTTCCTCCGGGTTCTCCGGTTTCCTCCCACAGTCCAAAAACATGGATCAAGTTAATTGAGTTCTCTAAATTGCCCCATATAGAGTATGTTTGAGTGTGTGAGTGTGTACCCAGCGATGGATTGGCGCCCTGTCCTGGGTGTATCTGCCCAGCGCCTGAGACGTTCTCCCCTGGATGGGCATGGGGAACCCCACCGCGACCCTAATAGAGGATAAAGCGGGAGATAATGAATGTATGTATATGTATGTATATGTATGTATGTATGTATATGTGTGTGTGTGTGTGATGTGTTAATTATTTCCCTGGCTCCTCTGTCCGAAACATTTCATTAGCTTAGAATGAAAGCATGGTGGTGGCAGCATCATGACGTGGGGAGGGCGAGGGGGGGCGAGGGACGTGAGATAAATGGAGATATTTAAGCAGCATCTCAGGATTGACGCTTGATGACAAGTTTCCAAATCGGTGTCTTAATGACAGCAGGATAAGATGGTGACATCCCGAAACTGAAAAGCATGTGTGAGGAGTTTGTCCTACAAGCGTTCTCATCTTTCAGGTAGTGAGCACTGGGATAGGCTCCAGGACTCCCATTGTAGGGCAGCTGCAGTATGTGTGATGGGATCTCCGTTCAGGCAACACGACCAGTGGAACCTTAAGGGGCGGTCTTTAACGGCGGTTCCTAAATGAGTCTACGTTATGGTACGCGGCCCTCGCGAACCGATATTCATCGCGGATATCTTGTTGTAATTTGACGCCACGACGAGGATCGATGCAGAAGAACACTGCAGAAATCTCCAGATGATGGGCCCCCCCCCCGCCCCCACGGCCTCGGCTCCTGACATTTACACAACAAAGGTCACATTTGAAATTCTGAATACATTCGCTAAAGGTTGGTGCCGTCGGAACCCTCTGAGATGTGCTGCGGACGCGACGGCAGGGTCCGATGGGAAGCCACGGCGGGCGGCCGGGAACCGAACCACGGTGGAGCAGTCAGTGATGCGACTATAAAGATCTCCGGGGCTGATGGGAAAACGCCGACTTGTTTCGCGCAAAAATAAGTCGCGCAAATTGAGAATCGATGCGTCATTTGAACATTTTTTCGGATTTTACGCGAATGCTACGGAAGCAAAAGCGTTGAGGTTTGGATTGATGTGTTTGAGACGCTTTGATGTTTCCAACAATGTGCAAACAGTTTGGGGAAGTCCCTTTTCTGTTGGAACGGCCTGCCACGTGCTGGGTCCTCTCCCCATCGGTGTCTGGATGAATGGACAATCATTCCCACAAGCACAACCTATAATGGGGGCAACCTATAATGGGATGCCCCATAGGCTCCTAAAGGTGTCCCAATACCTGACAACCCTTTAACGTCTTTATAAACTCAGAATCGTGCTCCCGATGCATGCATCGTGTTTTGGACGCTCTAGGCGGTTGTAATTATGCTCACACACAGAGTACTCTCCCGATTTCAGCTACATCATTTGCTAATGGTGAGGAACAGCGCCCCCCGCCCACCCACTTCCTCTCCACACAGACGGCTTCTTTTGTTCAGTCTCTGTCCCTTCGTGATCCACGCTCGCTTCCTGCTTCCTGCAGAAAGGCGTCAGCTGCCGAGGCCTAAATATACCGGCGGCGCGTCTTCCTGCGAGTCGGTGTCACTATTGTTAGAACGTCAGTCATTTGTTTGTACAGTTCATCAATATCCAGCGCAGTAGGACAGAGGACTGTGGGGGGGGGCAGGGGGCGTTCGTACCCGCCACGGTGGCGTCGGGTTTCGTATTATGATTTATTTGAAAGAATCCAAATCGGAACCCCGAGCGGGCCGACGCTCCGCCCGATGCACTTCCGCATCCCTCACTCATCGGCGTTCACGGCCGGACTCCGGCGGCGTGTGCGGTTGCCCGTGCGGGACCACACCCCCCCCCCCCCCCCCCCCCCCCCCGTCTCAGACGCAGGCGGCGTTCTAAAGATAGACTCGTAATAAAACAGACGGCTGGAGGTTCTAGAGCGCCGCAGTAATCACCTGCTTTATGAGTTTGGTGATGATGGAGGGAAAACAATTACGCCAGGAAAATTGCGTTGGAAGCGCGTCCTCGCCTCGCGCCTCAGGGACGCGAGGGGTACTGTAACTGCGTTTAAATTCTCCCCCCCACAGCGGCGGCCGGGTTCCACAGGGAACCGCTTTGATTTAAAGATCTGTGTTTCTGGTGCTAAACGGTCAGGGGTTCGAGGATGAGGATGAGGATGATGAGGTCATTGCTGTGAGGACGGTCGCACATAGGTTCTCCGGTATAGTGATGGTTCCTAATGCCGAGTTCCTGTGAAGGTTCTGATATAAAACGCCGTGTCACTCACCATGCTGACCTGCAGTGGTCCAGAACCGGGCCTCAGCATCTTCCTCCGGCTGGCGCGGCCGTTCCGCATCTGGACCGTGGCCGACTTTCCAACACAGATCCCTGTGTGACGAAAGTACCATCAGTCAGTTCCACTCAGCGACCTCGTTCCACCTCCCGTAGTTTGGTTTCTCGACATGCTTCGTGAGGACCTCCAACACTGTACCTGATTGGGCGAGCATGAGGCCAGCGGCCGACGCCCTGTGTATGCCGTTCTGAGAGAGAGGGAGCGATCTGCATCTCTGGAGAACCCCTTTAAAGGGCGGGTCTCGAGGGGACATGGCGGCGGGACGAGAGAGGTTCTGTAATCAGCACTGGATCAGATTAAATGCCATTTACCAGAAACATCCATCCACATCCATCACATTCAAGAGAACCATGTTCTGCTGGGATGAGGGTTAGATGGAACCCAACTGGGGTGAGATTAGAGAAGGAACTTGGACGTGATGATGATTAGTCGTGAGCATGCGGGGGGGGGTGGGGGGGGTTAGGTTCGAATCTCGGTAGCACATGCTGGTTTCTGTAGGGTTCTCAGATCTCTAGAAGGAACCGCAAAGATCTGAGAACATCTCAGAATGAACCATACAGCCGAAACTTTAAGGTGTCGCCAAGCTTGAGAACGTTCACAGGTCAGGAGCTTACTGGTGATGGAGGGTCTCTTTCAGGTTGGACGACAGCATGTTCCTCTATAACCGAGCAGGTTCTCCTGACAGGAGCCGGTGACTGACGTGGGCAGTGCTCCTCCTGTATGGTGGGACACTGAAGACCCGGCCAGTGCCACGGCCTTTGCACAGGGGAGAACCTCATTGTTCTAGAGTTTTGGACACTTCCTGGACTCCCCTTGCCCACATGGCGACCCCCCGACGGGTTCTATTTTCAGGCACATGAGGTGATGAGGGAGAGAAAGATGGAACATTGTGAGAGCAACAATGAGGAACAGTGACTTGCTGAGCTACCGGATGACGAGTTCTCCCAGGAGGCACTTGGTTCCAGTTGTCACGAGAGCTACTCGGCTGACGGGTTCTGCGTTTGTCTGAACTTAATATCAAAATGAGTTGCATGTACGTTATAATGCAGAATATATAAACCCACGGCGTTGAGCTCAGGGTTGATGTAGAGGAACACTGTTGACCTTCAAAGAACCTTAATCTGAACCATCCTGAAGATGTCTACAGGGACCTTAAAAATTAGAGGAATTTTGTTATGATTCTAAGAATTGTTGGAGTTGTCTGTGTGTCCTCCCCCTTCAGGAACTATGAACTATTAAATTTCTTGTGGTATCTTTCTGAGGAACTTTCAGAAGAGCTCACCTTTTCAGATTCGGTTCTTTCTAAAAGTGATATATAAAATCAAGTGGAAAGTGGGAACACTTTGGTGCTCACGTCTGCTGAGTTTAGTGATGAAATGAAAAGCATGTTCATGAGATGATGTGAATGAACCGTGATGGTTTGATTAAGAGGCATTGGAACTCCGACAACAGTCTTACCTTAAAAACTTCGTCAGCGCAGTCTGGGATACTCTCTCTGTCGCTACAGGCGAGTCTCCGTTCCCCGATGGTTTGATTATTGATTACGGCAGAAGCCTCGGACCCGGCATCGCTGCGCTCGCGGAGCTCTATCTGGAGCTCGGGTTCAGACTGAGAACCGCTTTCCTGTCCGTCGCCTCTCTGATGGTTCTCGATTGTGGCCAGAGAGGTGTGGGTGGACGTGAGCTGTGATTCCGTGCCATCGGAGGCGCCGGTAGTGCTGGAGGAATCCGGACAGGTCAGAATTTCCGCTGGGGAGGTTAGGGGTCTAGGGAGAGCCTTGTCTTGGTGATTTCGTTGGGTTCTCGGCGAGTCGTTGGGAGTGCATTCTTCTTCGTGAGGGGTGAAGGAGCGAGAGGAGTTCTTCCATTTGCGAGCGGTCTCAGCCATGCTGTTAAAGAACCGGAACAGGCCTCGGAAGTGGCCAGCCTTGACGTCGGGTTCCGGCTGTCTGGAGCACGGATGGTAGTCTTTGATGCATTCTAAGTCGACGGAGCCGTAGTCCGAGTCAATGGTCTTATCGAGGGTCTGCATGGAGTCGAAACTCTTCTCCAGTAAAGTAGAACCTCCTTTCCCTATAAACGAGATTCTCTTTATGTAATTCCAAACATCGCTGCCTTTGGTCCGCCTTCCTGCTTGAGGTACCTTGGGACTCTCCTTCACGTAGCGCTCCTCGACCACCGCGTTGTTGCAGTTGGAGACATTGGCTGGCGTCTTCTTTAAACTCGACGGGTTCTTACCGCAGTTTTGAAGACTGTCTGTGTTCTCCAGCGTTCCTGTGAGACCAAGATCTTCGAAGGAGCAGTCAAATTCGGTGGTGTATCCCGCGTAAGAATGCCTTTTACTTTTATTCCTGAGAAAGTTCCTGTGACAATGTAACGATGCTGGAGAGTTCCTGCTCTCGTCGTTGGCCTCGTCTTTTAACCCACTGTGGAACTTGGCACTGGCGAGTTTTCCGACCTTCCCTCTGAAAACGCTGGGCGACTTCATCTTCCTGAAGCCTCGCACTCTATCGCTGAACGACAGTTTGGGAACCGATGCTTCTCCAGGAAGGATCATGGAGTGAGGGCGCCTCTCGCTGCCCGAGTTGCCCCGGCGCTGGTTCAGGATCCTCCAGATGCCGGTGTTTTTGGAGGTTCTCTCCGGCTTCTCGCGGATGGGAGTCGGACATGGAGCCAGATCTGAAGGTTCTTTGAGATCTTTGCACTTGTGGATTTGCACCAGACCCGTCTCACTCTCCAGGTCCAGAGAGACGTTGAAGACTTTGTTGACGTAGCCATTGGAGTTACTACAGTCCGACCCACGGCTCGCTACGTTGTCCATCCTCATGTGTGATGTCAGCTTGCAAATCTGGGACGCATTGTCTTTAAGATGCACCTGGTAATCTGGGTTAGAAAGGGCAAGAAGGTGAGATGGTTCCATTCCACTGATGCTTAACATCATCAGAAGAATCGGCTTCAAGGCAGATTCCTAGAACCTTAGAGTTAGAAAGAACATACTCATGGTCTATGACACCATCAGTTCTGACTGAGTCACCGCTCCATCCTTCGTGCAGGTTTTGTTGTTATTGATCTCAATGCTGGGGTTTGTCCCGTCATTGCTATCACTTTATTGCAATGTGTTCAAACGTGTTTTTGTTTTCAGATGAATGCACTTCCGGTTCTCCAATGTTCTTAATAAGTGAACACTGTGCTCAGGACTGGTTTTAATGTGAACAAAGAATCTGTTCAGCTGCTTTACGGCAACAAATTAAGTTGCTGGGCAACAAAGTACCCTAAGTTATGACATCATCTCTGAAAATCACCTGTAACTTAGTACTTTACTTAATAATGCCAATTTAATTGATATAGAGATGGTTATATATTAAAATGATTGAAGGCTGGTTAACTTTTTAGAGAAACCACTGAAAATGTTGTATGTATATATATATATATATATAGCATTAGGGATTCTCGGTTCAAATCCCCATCTGGGTGGAGTTTACATGTTCTCCCCGTGTCTGCGTGGGTTTCCTCCGGGTTCTCCGGTTTCCTCCCACAGTCAAAAACATGGATGAAGTCAATTGAGTTCGCCAAATTGCCCCATGTAGAGTGTGTTTGTGTGCGTGTCTGTGTGTGTGCCCAGCGATAGATTGGTACCCTGTCCTGGGTGTATCTGCCCAGCGCCTGAAACGGATGGGCATGGGGAACCCCACCGCGACCCTAATATAGGATAAAGCGGAAGATAATGAATGAATGAATATATATATATATATATATATATATATAATATATATATATATATATATATATATATATATATATTAATTGGGCATTGACCCTAGTAGAGGATATATAATGATATGAAAGATAATGGAAGATATGAATGAATGAATATATATATATATATATATATATATATATATATATATATATATATATATATATATATATATATATATATATATTCAATCACATGGTCATGTATTTTGGACAATATAACCCCCTCCCTTCCCGTTTCCCTATGACTGTGACCCAATCCATACAGACAGGGTGGGTGAGTTGGTGTGGATGCTCCAAAATTATGTAGAAAGCCTTTATCAGATAACAGTGGACTTATTTAGAATGGAGAGTCCATATAGTGTTTATTAACAAAATATAAACTAATTACCTGATTGGTTGGAGTTATTAACCCTGGATTAATATTAATTCATGCAGTTTGAGGGTCAGACATACAGGAGGAGGTCTTAAGAAACTTATATAAGAAGATCTCTTAAAAGTAGTAATATATATTATTCTGTTATTACTACACATTTATTAGAATACGTTAATATTTAATATAATTTATCATTACAAATCTGAAAGCATCAACAACAGCATTCATTTATCTTTTAACAGATAAAACCCCAAAAAACATCAAACTCCATGAAGATCAAAGAGAATCGATTCCTTCAGTAATTGTTTAATTGTCTTATTGTCTTCCATCCTATCCCTGCTCTGTTTCTCTGATCTTTAGTAATGGGGTAATGTTGTAATTAATGAAGAGCCTTCGTTACCTTTGATCAGAGGTTGGAATGTCGAGAGTCGGCGCTCCGAACCCGAGATTAGAAAGTTGTAATCCCGCAGATCAGTGGCTTCATGTTGCCTGACCCTCACATGGCGGTGACCTGATGCTTTAATGTCCACCTCACATTCTGTTCTGTTAACGAGCTTTAGAGACTTCAAACTAATCAAAGAAATAAGTGCGCGTTTCCGAAATGCGGCCGCACCGTCGACCTGCTGCCTTCATACTCTCTCTCTCCCTCTCTCTCTCTCACACACACACACACACACACACACACACACACCGAGCGACGCCCAGTTCCACTCGAGTTCGGCACGTTTAGCTCCAGATTTAGAAAAGTTAATTGTGCGCACTTTTAAAATGAAGTTGCTTTAAGTTCCCGTGTCCTGCGTTTATGGAACCATTATGGAGAACTATTCAGCAGATCGACTTGTATCGGGTGCCTTAAAGTGGACCATCATTGTTTAAATCGTTTAAAAAATATATTAAATTCAAAGCAAATGAACAAATTGACTTTTTACACCTAAATGTTACAATAAATTAATTAAAAAACATAAATATAAAAAAACATACAGAATCCTTGTAGAATATTTACATGTACTTTTTTATTATGTATTTATAATTTTAAGATTTTACATACATATGTAAAATAAACCCAAGAAATAAACGCAAGATAAAATAATAATACTTTTAAAGGTTCTTTAGCTTGAAACGGCTCTTTAGAGACTCGAGGAACCTTTAAAGGTTTTTTTTGAAACACCGGGTTGGTCGGGCACTGATGTTCGAGTTCATCCCAACATCCCATACCAACCATGTCTTATGGAGCTTAATGGAGAGAATAGGGCCTTCCCCAAACTGTCTCCACAATGTTTCACCCAGCTTTCCAAAATGCATCGATGTTTGACTTGAAGAGACCTAAAGAGCGGGGTGGGGGGGGGGGGGGGCTGGGTATGCGGGTGTCCACATACTTTCAGATGCGTGGTGTATTTAAACTTGTCCTATTCGTCCTGTTTTGGCTTTACTATTGTGATCACATGGCCCCTTTTACAGGAAACGGTGGATCTTACATCAATGGGAGCTGAAATTCTCTGAGCTTGACAAAGACAGGAAGTCTGGCTGACTGCATGTAAATATCTGAGCCCTCCACGCTTTCCCCTCCGCCCGTGCTGGCCCGGCAGAGTGATTGTGTTTCTGTCACTCACCTTCGTCCGACTCGATGCTCGTCATCGTCACGCCGGCAGAGCGCCGGGGCATCGCCGCGAAACCACCGAAAATATCAGCACTGTGATGGAGTAATCCCATTCAGAGAGTGCAGGTCGCTCAGAGGCCGTCCGGGCCCAGGATTTACCTGCAGCTGGGAATGTGTGTATGAATGTGTGTGTGAATGTGTATGTGAATGTGATGGACCGTCAGCCTGCACCAGGTGGAGGAATGTATTGGGACTCACGTCTTAATTATTGACTTCAGATCTTATATTCAGGTGTTTCATCACGGCAGGTGAACAGAGGGTGTGGTAGCTCAGTGGTTAGGGTGTTGGGCTCTCAATCTGAAGGTTGTGGGTTCAAATCCCAGGTCCACTGAAGTTACCAGTGTGGGTCCTTGAGCAAGACCCTTAAACCTCATTGCTCCAGGGATGCTGTGATGAACCCTGTGCTCGCTTTGTAAGTCGCTTTGGATAAAAGCGTCTACTAAATGACCAAATTTAAATGTAATGTAATGTAACAGGACACCTGTGTGTCTCTTATGTTGTGAACAGTTTGGGGAAGGCCCCTAAACTTCATTCCACACTGCTGTAGGTTCCACGCTGATCCTCAAACCTCGTTCTTTTGTTAAACTGACTTATCTGTTCCCTTTAGAACCTCTGTTCCACACCGTGTCCAGGTTTCTTCACCACCAGCTTCATGTTCTTGGTGCTGGATGAGTTTACACGTGCAGAACACACTCTGGAGCCTCCTCTTCGTGGAGCCTGAGGGCGATCTGACGCGGGGAGGAGAACCTCCCATCCACTCGGCATTCAGCTCACTTCCTCAGACCCTCTTCCTGCTGTCCGCTCTTCACATAACAATGCACAATGTGGAGAACTGGACCTCCAGAAGCTCCTGACGTTCAGCTGGTTTTCCAAAGAGACTAACGTTCTTCTGAACAGATTTAAAGTTTAGGCCTGGTTCTAATGTTCTCTAAAGTCAGAAGGAGAAGTGTTTCAGTTTTTTTAAAAAAAGCACAGAGGTTAGAGATGACTCTGCAGCAGCATCACACTGATGAGAACCTGAAGAAACGTTCTAAAGCACCCAAACAATCGGTTTTAAGGTGTCATATTCTAATTTAGTCCACTTTATTTACAACCCAAGCTGCTTCTGCTTTATTCTGAAGCGCGTCTGTGGGAGTCTGTGACTGTGGGAGTCTATGTCTGTGGAGTCTGTGTTTGTGGGTGTCTGGGTATCTGTGGGAGTTGGTGCCTGTGGAAGTCGGTGTTTGTAGAAGTCGGTGTCTGTGGGAGCCTTTGGGTGAGGGAGCCTGTGGAAGTTGGTGTCTGTGGGAATTTGTGGGAGTCTGTGGATGTGGGAGTCTGTGGTTGAGAGTCTGTGTCTGTGGGAGTCCTAGTCTGTGGGATTCTGTGGAAGTCGGTGTCTGTGGGAATTTGTGGGAGTCTGTGTCTGTGGGAGTCTGTGATTAAGAGTCTGAGTCTGTGGGTGTCTATATCTGTGAAAGTCGGTGTCTGTGGGAATTTGTGGGAGTCTGTGGATGTGGGAGTCTGTGGTTGAGAGTCTGTGTCTGTGGGAGTCTATGGCTGTGGAGTCTGTGGATGTGGGAGTCTGTGGTTGAGAGTCTGTGTCTGTGGGAGTCTATGTCTGTGGGATTCTGTGGAAGTCGGTGTCTGTGGGAATTTGTGGGAGTCTGTGAATGTGGGAGTCTGTGGTTGAGAGTCTGTGTCTGTGGGAGTCTATGTCTGTGGGATTCTGTGGAAGTCGGTGTCTGTGGGAATTTGTGGGAGTCTGTGTCTGTGGGAGTCTGTGATTGAGAGTCTGAGTCTGTGGGAGCCTTTGGGTGTGGGAGCCTGTGGAAGTTGGTGTCTGTGGGAATTTGTGGGAGTCTGTGGATGTGGGAGTCTGTGGTTGAGAGTCTGTGTCTGTGGGAGTCTATGTCTGTGGGATTCTGTGAAAGTCGGTGTCTGTGGGAATTTGTGGGAGTCTGTGTCTGTGGGAGTCTGTGATTGAGAGCCTGAGTCTGTGGGTGTCTATATCTGTGAAAGTCGGTGTCTGTGGGAATTTGTGGGTGTCTGTGGGAGTCTGTGTCTGTGGGAGTTTCCACTCATTCGTGTTTTTGCGAGGTCAGACACCGATGTGAGGACCTGGCTCTAAATCGCATTTCTAGTTCATGTCAGTAAAGTTGTAAGTGAGGTTGCCCCCACACCAAACTCGCCCAGCCACGTCCTGATGACACGGATACACTTTGTGTATTCTGAATTTAAAATGGACCTTCCCCAAACTGTTTCCACTGAAGTGGAACAGATCAGACGGACGTGTCCCGATCCTCTGACTCGGTGGTTTATTTAACACTGTGAAACCCGACCTCCGTTCCTTTGTTTACATTTTAATACTTTTGGGACGAAGCCACAAGAGAGGGAGTGTGGAGCCCGAGCCTATCCCGGTTAAAGACTTAAAAACAGTTTGAAATGAAGTCATGGCCTATTTTTCATCTTCTGAAACAATCAGCTTCTTCCTTGACTTCCTGTGACGTCGCGCCGCTGCAGAACAGACGCTCGCTCGCAGCCCGGCTGTAATTGTTTCAGCGGTAATTGTGAGGCCTGCTGGAGATGAAACCGCGATACGGCCTGCGAGGCCTCTGTGTGGAACCTCCGTGTGGAACCTTCGTGTGGAACCTTCGTGTGGAATCTCCGTGTGGAACCTCGAGTGGAACCTCGTGTGGAACCTCGAGGTCCGAGGTCAGGACGTACCGCGGCGCTCGTCCCCATCCCGCCGACTCCCCGCCGTCACACGACGCGGGCGTTTTAAATAACGGCGTGTTGCGTAGCCGCGGCACGGGGTTCTGTTCTGTCTGGAATCGTGGTGGGGGGGTGGGGGGGTGAGCAGGTGAACGCCGGGGGAGAACACAACACCCGCATTCCCGGAATTCCCCAAAACGCTCTGAGAACATTCCTCTCATAGTCCCGTCCGTTCGGCTGTAAACACCGCGCCGTCGTTCTGACACACGGACACGGAGAACATTTCACACTGCTGACCTGCAGATAACAGTTTAGGGAAGGCCACGTTCCGACATGAACGCCACCGCAAACAAACCCCTGCCTTTCTGCTGTTCCCATTAGGTGCCGCTACAGCATTCTCATCTAGTTCGGCCCCTCAACCTCCTGCATGTCCTCCCTCACCTCACCCATCTTCACCTCGACCTCCTGCTTGGCCTTGACCTCCTCCTCCTGCTTGGTGGTTCCATCCTCAGCATCCTTCTGCTCATTCTCACCCTACTGCAACAAAGTTCGGCTTTAATGTCTTGGGTGCTTTCCGTGTGAATTTGTATGTTCTCCCCATGTGAGTGTGTGTGTGTGTCTGCTGTGGGATTGGCCTCTTATCTCCTGGTTGAACTATAATTATGTAAAGAAACCGAGGGCATCGGGTTCCTGCGGCTCGGTCTGTCAGACGGGGGTGGGGGTGTGTGTGTGTGGACGGGATAGACCCCGATCCAGCGACTGGGAAGAGCTGAGCGCAGCTCAGCCGAGTGGTATCAGAGAGAATCTGAAAACAGGAAGTCAGCCCACAATAAAGATGGTTATACTTCCTCTGTCAGGGCTGAGAGGGAAGTGAGACATTTTTTAGGAATTTGAGTCCGAGGCGAGGAAACCGTCTAAATAGTTCAGAAGTGAAGAGAGAGTTCTAAAGAGAGAACATACCAAAGACTTCATATTCACTCTGGATTCTCGCTGGCTCTTTACGCACACTCAGCATATAGAGAACCCTGTTTGCACTTTAAGGGGTTCGTCTGTAGATGGGGCTGTACCCCTAAAATGACCTCTAAAGAGAGATTGGCTTAACTCTAATATCCGACAGCTATATTCATTATAACACAATCTGTGTTCTAATTCATCCCAGAGTTGTTTGAAGAAGTTGGGCTCAGGGTTCTGTATGCATCGGTCAAATTCTTCCACACCAAACTCGCCTTGCTTTATGCTCTGGGGCACAATCATGAGCAGAAGGGCCTTCCCCAAACTGTTTTCACAGTGCCACAAAGCATACACCCGAATTTATTCACCCGTCACCTCATGCTTCTGTCAATAGAAACGACTTGGTACATTTAATAAAAAGCGACATCGTGTGGCAGTCAGTAGACACGACAGCTTTTTTTTTTTTTTTACCGACAGTGCGCTTTTCATCCACCAGAGGGAAGCATTTAGTTATTACGGCCTCGGTAAAATCCGACAAGTGTTAAAAACGTGTTTAAATTTTAATTTAATAGCAATCCAGGTTTAAATGATCAATACAGACAACACAAATAATAATAATAATAATAATAATAATAATAATAATAATAATAATAATAATAATAAATGTTCAGTAGAAAATGTATAAATGTGTAAAAGCTTGTTTAGATCATGTGATGTGCTTCAGGTAGTTCTTTAGGATCTGTGGAATATCCAGAGAATCAAGAACACTCAGTCTGTTAGCAGTATAGAGGTGTTTCCGAATCGCCAGTCGGGTCTGAGACATCAGAGATTTGGGCAGAACTGAGGAGAAAAATCAGACCAATCCGAATTAAATCATCATCATCATTCATTCATTCATTTATTCATTCATTATCACCCGCTTTATCCTCTATTAGGGTCACGGTGGGGTTCCCCATGCCCATCCAGGGGAGAACGTCTCTGGCGCTGGGCAGATAGACCCAGGACAGGGCGCCAATCCATTGCTGGGCACACACTCACTCACACAGACACACTCTATATGGGGCAATTTTGAGAATTCAATTGACTTGATCCATGTTTTTGGACTGTGGGAGGAAACTGGAGAACCCGGAGGAAACCCACGCAGACACGGGGAGAACATGGAAACTCCACCCAGATGGGGATTCGAACCGGGAATCCCTAGCGCTGAGAGGCAAACGTGCAACCACTAGCCACTGTGCCGCCTTCATCATCATTAAAAATAATAATAATAATAATAATAATAATAATAATAATAATAATCATCATCATCATCATCACCTCTTTCTCGGAGCAGCAGTAGCAGGGATTCGTTCTGTTCACTCGTCTTGTCGGTGACGTTCGGCAGATAAACATTGGCTCCGAAATCCACCAGGAGCTGGACGTACTCGGGTCTGCAGCCGTACTTCAGGCAGGTCTCCAACACGGTCTTTGGTTCCTTGATCCTCATCAGCATCTTGTTCTCGGTGCAGTTGTAGTCCGGGTCGGCTCCCTGCAGCAGCAGCAGTCTGAAGCAGTCCAGGTGCCCGTACACGGCCGAGATGTAGAGCGCCCCCCTGCAGGCCGTGCCGTTGGAGGCCCAGTCGGGCACCTTGGCCCTGACGTCCACCTCGGCGCCGTGGTTCAGCAGCTCCCTCAGGATGTCCACGTCTCCTTCGCGGGCGGCGGTGAGGACCGGAGAGCAGTTGTTATACTGACTTCCGTTGGGATCCGCCCCGGCCCTGAGCAGAGCGCAGACGCAGTCCAGGTGTTTGGCGCTGACGGCGGCGAACAGGGGCGTCTGGGCCTTCACATCTAGACTGTCCACCTCAGCTCCGTGGCCCAGGAGGAGCTCCAGACAACGCGAGTGACCCAGAGCGGCGGCCGTCTTCAGCGGCGTGCCTGGGATGCCCCAGCCGCTCCGACTGTTGATGCACTTCCTGTAGCGATCCTGGGCAAGAAGTTCAGCCAGAAGTTTGTCGTCGTCATCGCTGATGGCCCTGTTCAGCTCCCGGCACCCATCTTCTTCTTCCTCGTTGGGCCGAAGGAGAGAGAAGATCTTGGAAATGTCCATCAGGCTCATGCTGGAGGACGTGAGCACCATGCTTCACCCCGAACGCCTTCAGTTCTCCATCTGATCTTCTGCCTGTGGGGTGTCTGAAGATGTTCGAGCTGTGAAAGGGAACCAATTCAGAACCATCAATACGTTTGTTCTAATAGATGGCAACCAGAGGAGACCTACATGACCACGGGGAACATACCAAACCCCACAGCCAGTAGCCCTCACACCCAACCAAAGAGCTGAGTAAATCTGAACATCTTCTCGACCCCCCGTCATCTGGCGGGTGATAAGATTTTAGGTCTGGAACGGATCGATGACTGACCTGACGTTCTAAAGCAGCGAGATCCATCAGTGGACATTAAACTGTGGGCTACAACACGTTCTAAAACCTTCAGAAGGAAAACTACAGCTAACTCCTACTTCTGGCTGCAGGAACTAAAAGAACTTAAAGGAACTAAACCCATCAAAACAATATAAAAAATCAGACAAATAATAAAAATTAATTAATTAAGAACAACGGGAACCGTAAGAACTAATAGTACCAATAAAAACCTTAATACCGGAACCACAAACTTTAAACAATTAAACAAAACATAACGACTTTAAGAACAGAACCCAACTGTGAGACTGAGAGAACCCTCTGTGTGGGTTCCTAATGGTTCCTGGTTACATATGAACCAAATCAGTTCCCAATGACATGACGATGGACAAATATAAATATATAAATAAATCTTTTTCGTACCTGTGATGACGCGGAACTTTGCGTGGAACTCTTCAGTGGAGTCCTGATCGGTTCTGCTTCGTCCTGCCGGAGTGGCAGCACACCGAGGCTGCCGGCGGGGTGAGGCAGCACCGGGGGGCCGCAGGGCTAAATTTAGGGCACAGATGGGTCTGTCTGAACTTCCATTCTTGGCCGGTCAGTGCGGGAGGTTATAATTAGAAGGTGATGGAGATTAGACGGGGAGGCGCACGTTCATTTACATCATAATGTAGAGCCATGGCGCTTTAACATGTTCTTCATGTCCTTTGATCAGCAAGTAATTGATTATTGTGTAACTCCCCATTCCTCTAGGAAGGCTTTCTACAAACTTTTGTCTGATCCATTAATTTAAAATAAAAAATTTAATTATTTAGCCGGTGGCACGGTGGCTTAGTGGTTTAGCATGTTCTCCTCTCAGTACTAGGGATTCCCGGTTTGGATCCCAATCTGGGTGGAATTTGCATGTTCTCCCCGTGTCCGTATGGGTTTTCTCCGGGTTCTCTGGTTTCTTCCACAGTCCAAAAACATGGATTAAGGTCAATTGAATTCTCCAAATTGCCCCATATAGAGTGTGTGTGTGTGTGTGAGTGAGTGTGTGCCCAGCGATAGATTGGCGCCCTGTCCTGGGTGTATCTGCCCAGCGCCCGAATCATTCTCCCCTGGATGGGAATGGGGAACCCCACCCTAGTAGACCCTGATGATGGATGGATGGATGGATTATTTAGCTGATGCTTTTATCCAAAGCGACTTACTAACATCCCAGCTTTGGTTGGGATCAGAGCACAGGGTTGATACAGCCCCCCTGGAGCAATGAGGGTTAAGGGTCTTGCTCAAGGACCCACATTGGGAACGTCAGTGGGACCTAGGATTCGAACCCACAACCTTCAGATTGACAACCCAACACCCAAACCACTGAGTTACCACACCCACGGGCCTGTTGATGAGATCAGACGGAGATCTGATGGAGATCTGATGGAGATCTGATGGAGGATCAGTCCTGCTGCTTCTCTTCACTGTAACTGTCTCTCAGACTGACGCCGGATCAGTTCTGGGACTCGCACCTGTTCCACTGTTTCAGGGAGGAGACGATAATCAGCTGTTAGACCCCCCCCCCCCCCGGCATGTCCTCCCCTCCTCCGTTCTCCCCTCCTCCGTCCTCCCCTCCTCCGTCCTCCTGCGGGCTGGAATGTCTTATCTCCGGCTCTCGCAGCCCGAGTGCGAGTTCAGAGTAAACGAGACTCTCGCTGCAGAGAGAGTCCGCATGCAGAACACAGAGACGGGTTCTGAGGGACGGATGTTCAGAACAAAGACACAGAACCCAGTGAGTGTCGTGAACTTGCAGCAGTTATCAGGAACACCAACCCAACACAAACATACAGATCCAATTAGAACATCAACAGAACCGCCGGCAGAACGACCCCCCCCCCTTTTCACCCGGTTCTCCCATCTGTACTGATATGTGTGGAGTCCTAATATGGGTGGAGTTCGCATGTTCTCCCCATGTCTGCGTGGGTTTCCTTCCACAGTCCAAAAACATGGATTCAAGGTAAATTCAATTCTGTAAATTGCCCCATTTAGAGTGTGTGTATGTGTGAGGGAGTGTGTGTGTGTGTTCCCTTGGATAGATTGCCCAGCGCCTGAAACGTGGATCGGCATGGCAAACCGACCCCTCTACCCCTCCCCCACAAACCCTAGTAAAAAATTAGGTGGAAGACAATGAATGAATGAGGTATGAATGTGGTAGCTCAGTGATTATACTGTGTGGCTATCAAGCTGAAGGTTGTGGGTTCAAATCCCAGGTCCACTGATGTTACCAAAGTGAGTTCTTGTGCAAGACCCTTAACCTTCACTGCTCCAGGGCTGCTCTATCTATCAATCCTGTGTTCTAATCCCATGTTGGAATGCCTGTGAGTCGCTTTGGGTAATAGATGTAATCTTATACGACACTAGGGGGCAGTAGAGGGAAGAGAGTAGTCAGGCACGACAGTAAAGAAAGGTTAAAAAGGACAAGAAGTTTGAGTGTGCGTCGATATAAATCCAGAAAGCGAGTTATCATGAAGATAAACAGATTAGTGTCTTTATTTTTAAAGCTCAGACACACAAACAGCGGGATTTTATGCTTTAAATCAAATTAAAACCCGTTTTACTGAAAAGTTGGCGCGTTGAGTGCTGTTCCCGAACTGTCCACATGATGGCGCTGAAGCTCTGCCGCTGCCTTTCCCGTTAACGAGCTGTTTTTCACCCAAATGACAGTTTACAGGCGAATAATGGCCCTTTTTACGGTCTGTAATTAAACACTTCCGCCTGTCTGTCTCCACGTCCATCCATAAAGACGCGGAGGACAGACGCGTGTCCAAACATCTGCTTTAATCACGGGTTCGGCTAACCGATGCTAGTCGAGCACTCGAGCCACGTTTGAGGATGGGCCGTTCCTCGTGCTCGAGTGCCGATGGAGACGAGGAACCGGGGGTCCGGAGTGTGCTGAGTCTGCAGTCTGTCTCGCTGAATCTGAATCCAGAACCGGAGTCGGGTTCCGCCGGCGCGGGAGACAGTTTGTTAATTAAACATCTCATCGCTGATGAACTCCAAACCCGTACGGCTTCACGAATCACCAACGGGAGAACGTTCTGTCCCGAAAAAACCCTTTTAAGCAATTTCACATTGTGCTCGTTTAAAAAAAATTAATAAATAAAAAAAAAATGAAAAAAAAAAAGAAGAAGAGGATGCGTCTGTGTTATCAAGCATCGGAACCGTGGGGGACGTTCCACATTCAGGTCATCCGTGCTCGAGAACGCCAGACGTCCATATGTGACCTACATTTCTGCAGATGTTGTTGCTTAAAAATCTGATGACTTTCTCTTCCGGGGAACAGGGCTTTAAAATTAATACTAATATTAATATTAAAATCAGACCTCTGCCCTCGGCGTCCTCAGAGGAGCGGGAGAGGCTCCAGCAGCAGAGAGGAGACGCCGGGTCCATATTAATGCAGATCATGGGTCTGACCTTCCGCCAGCACATGGCCCTGATGTTTGGATGATGAGCTGTATGTTGAGTAGCTTCATGGCTAAAGAGCGGAGGCCTGGGGAGAACCCGTGTGCAGGGGTCCGGGACGCTCCCCTGAATGCGGCCGTGGACGAACATTCCTTTCTTCCATCGTGGGTCGTGTCTCGATTTACATTGTTTTGTCCGAAATACTGAGATTCCGGCGACCCGAGGCCCTTTGGGATGTAGGTCAGGACTTCATGCATCGGTGCGCAACCATGGACATGAGTCTTGTCCATCACGTTATTTAAAATGAGATGTTATAATACAACAGCGGCACGGTGGCTTAGTGGTGAGCATGTTCTCTCAGCACTAGGGATTCCCGATTCGAATCTTAATATGGGTGGAGTTTGCATGTCCTCCCCGTGTCCGCGTGGGTTTCCTCCGGGTTCTCCGGTTTCCTCCCACAGTCCAAAAACATGGATCAAGGTCAATTGAATTCTCCAAATATTGCCCCATGTAGATTGTGTGTGAGTGAGTGTGTGTCCAGCGATAGATTGCCCACTGTCCTGGGTGTATCTGCCCAGCGCCCTAAACCTTCTCCCTTGGATGGGCATGGGGAACCCCACCGCGACCCTAATAGAGGATAAAGCAGAAGATAATGGATGGATGTTATAAGACAGACTTCATGTGCTGTTTTAACGGATCCCCCACTGATTGCTGGGATAGGCTTCAGCTTCCACTTTGTTTTGGATAAAGCAGCTAATTAAAAATCTGTATTAATCCTGTCGTCTGAGAACGTTGGTTCTTATGATTCCAAAACCAAAGTAAAGCCAGTTCATCGGTTGTCTCATAGTGGGCGTGGCCTGCACTAACCAATCACAGCCATCTATGAGCTCATGCCCCAGTTGCTGCCCCTGTTGATTGGTGTCCGGAGCTCCTGTGATGGAGGAGATTAGGGAAAAGGTCGGGAGTGCGTTCTGTCAGAATAACAGAACCGTGTGGATGTCCTTGGTAACGGAACCATTAGGTTTTATACACGTTTATTAAACGCTGAGGTTTTTTTTTTTCATTCTGGAGATACAGACTCTCATTAACGGTTTTAAAAGAGCAGCGGAATTAAAGAATGAGGGGGGGGATGAGAATATGAACAGTTTCATCACCTCGCCCTTGTTCGTTACTCGCCCCGGCGACGAGCTCCTTCGTTCCGTCCCGAACGCGGCGCAGAATGTTAAGCGCCGGCCGCCACGCCGCTCCGGTCCACTGCACACGGCGAGGGATCAGCAGAATAAAAGTCCCCGTGGCCGGCCAGGAACATCAGTGGGCGCTTTCGCTCCTCTGCTCCACTCGATGCTCTTCTGTTGACTCTTTGAAAGTTGGGGGGCGCCGTGAGACGGAGCACAAATCCATACGTCTACGGCAAGACATTGATATTCACCCGGCTCACCTCGCTCCTCTGTGTCCAATCTATCTATCAGGAAATCCAATAAAGCTGCGATTCAGATTTTTTTTCGTGCCCACCCCCCCCCTCCGCCGCCCTCCCCTCCTCTCCGTCGTTCCCCGGGGGTCCGGCTGCGTCAGGATCTTAACGACTAAACGAGTCCGGTTTACTGCACTGCTGCAACGAGCCAAGTTCACTCGGATAAAAAACCACAACTGATCCAACGGGACGTCTTCACGGCGCTGTGGGTCGGGGGTGGATGGGGGGGGGGGGTAGGATGCAGGTGCAGGGCTTTGTTTGGCTGTTTTGGGGGATTTGGGGAAACTGAATCATACTTCCCTGTAATGCGTCATGAATTCAGGTGGCGGATTGCGTCGCATTGCAGAGCAAACACAGAGCCATGTCACTGGTGCAGCTGCAGGCTTAAGGGGTAAACAGTTTGGGAAAGGCCCCCTTTCTATTCCAGCATGACTGAGCCCATGACTGAGGAAGTACCTTCGGTGTGGAATAACGTGACGGACTCACACAGGCCCGAGCAGGTTCTGATGTCAACGTGTCACCGTGGACGAGGTTCTCGATGGATTACGCCAGCGGTACGGACTGAGACGGCTGTGAGAACCGCGGAACGTCGTGCTAATGTGATGTTAACGCTCTCTGACGGCGGATGACGCTTGATTTCCTCCTCACTCTGTGAAACAGTTATAATCCCATTAAGCAGACACCAGTGATGTGTGAGATATATTAGTTCTAATACTAATCTAATGTGCACCATGTACCGGTTCCTCACAGGTCGTCACACCTCCCTTGGTTCTAGATGAGGCGTGGTGGCTCAGTGGCGTCGGGCTGTCAATCTGAAGGTCGTGGGTTCAAATCCCAGGTCCGCTGAAGTTACCAAGCTGGGTCCCTCATTGCTCCTGGGATGCTGTGGTTGACCGTGTGTTCTGACCCCAACCATCAAGTTCGGATATGTGTGTGTGTGTGTGTGTTCTAGGGAGGAGCTCCTCTGATGGGATAAACCTAAACATTGGGGTACTTACATGACTTAACACTTTACTGTAACTAATAACCATCAAGTTGGGATACTTGTATGTCGCTTTGGAGATAAGCGTCCTAGAACGTGTGTGTGTGTGTGTGTTTGGTGTGTGTGTTCTAGGGAGGAGCTCCTCTGATGGGATAAACCTTATCATTGGGGTACTTACATGTCTTAACACATTACTGTAACTAATAACCAGAACTAGTAAACTAGTACCTAAAGGTTAGTAGGTGATTTCGGATGCAACTTCATCACCACTCTTAAATCAGCGCCCTCCTGTGGAGAGACACAATGATACCCAATGCACCCATCCATCCATCCATCCATCCATTGTCTTCCGCTTTACCCTCTACTAGGGTCGTAGTGGGATTCTCCATGCCCATCCAGGGGAGAACGTTCCGAGCGCTGGGCAGATACACCCAGGACAGGACGCCAATCTATCACTGAGTGCAGTCACTCACACACACACTCTATATGGGGCAATTTGGAGCCTTCAATTGACCTTGATCCATGTTTTTGGACTGCGTGAGGAAAACGGAGAACCCGGAGGAAACCCACGCGGACACGGGGAGGACATGCAAACCCCACCCAGCACTGAGAGGCGAACGTTGTAACCACTCTAGCCCTCCCTCCCAATGCAGCATTTATCTGTATTAACCGTGACACACTGCCAGTTTGCAGACCTGTCCATCATGGTTTCTGACTCGTTCCATCACCCGTACGGCGTTAACCCTCTGCCGCGGACGTTCGGGGAGTGTGAGCGTGTAAGAAAACATTTTTTCCGACGTGACTTTTACTCAGAATTTACATAAAGGCGCTGGATGGAAAATCCATAAGCGGCGGGCGGCTGTGGATGGATATCGAGCGGGGTGTGTGGTCCTGATGCTGAGGGGCGTACTGTACAGACTCACTCTGACACATGGCATTACGATCCCATCGAACGGCTTCAGAGGACGCGCCGCCACGGCTTCCTGAGAGGGCGGCCTCGTCACGACGTCCTGCCGACCCAATCGGATGGAACCGCCGCGCCGTTTGTTCGGTCTCATTACGGCTCGGACGCCGGCCCGCTAATCGGCAGGAGCGCGCCGGCTTGATGTGAAAATGACATGAGAGGGGCGGGTTAATTAGAGCCGCCCGTGGAACAGCACCGAGGGTGCGTGGGAGGGACGGGGGTGGGGGGGTGATCATCACGTCTCTAACATGCTTGGCGGTGAACTGCTCTTTGTTTTTTTGGAGGCGAATTAACATTTTTCTGAAAGGTTATTATTTCTGAAGCGACGCGCATCAGGTGCACTGACGCTCAGCCATCATTTTATTTTGGTTCTTCATCCTCATCCTCCTCATCCTCATCCTCCCCCTTAATCGGACCTCATCAAATCTTCCCAACATTTCACCTACATCAAACCTTGTCAGTTGTCAACCACCAGCTGTTTAATCCAATGATCCATGATGCTGATGAACACACACACACACACATATGTGCATACATGAATATGTGAGGTCACAACCTGCTGGGGGAACAAGGTAACCTTACGCCGTGGTAACAGCACGACGAGCGACCTTGGCTCCTAATCTCAGTTCTAGTTCATCCCAAAAGTATTTATAATAATAATAATAATTAATGATAATAATAGGGTGGCAGGGTGGATTAGTGGTTAAGCATGTTCTCCTCTCAGCACTAGGGATTCCCGGTTCGAATCCCCATCTGGGTGGAGTTTGCATGTCCTCCCCGTGTCCGCGTGAGTTTCCTCCGGGTTCTCCGGTTTCCTCCCGCAGTCCAAAAACATGGATCAAGGTCAATTGAATGAGTGTGTGTGTGAGATAGACATGTACGGTTGTGCAGCATTGTGATTATGGGTCTGAATCCAACCACGAGATCTGACTTTCCTTTACTCCGTTAGGCTACAACGTCCCTTTTTCGAGCCTGAGCCTCTGCATTAAAAACCATCAGACCATCAGATCGAGTTTGTCGGCATGCGACGTGGCGATGAATGAGACCTGAATACTGATCCGTTCCTCCGCCCGCCGCGTCGGGAACCGGACTCGTGCCGTTGGTTCTGTTTTCCGGGAGGCTGTTGACTTTTGCTCGAGCGTTAAGTCGTTACCGAGGCTCAGCGGGAGAGGAATTAGAGTAAAGAAGGATGGATCGCGGCTGATTAAAGGAAGAGCCGCCGCACTCTGCCCGCACTCCACTCTAATCTCCCGCACCGTCGCACCGCGCTCAGAACCGCTTATTAAACGCCACAGTGTTTCACCTGACGATCACGGGAACCGGCGGCGCGCGTGCCACCACGGACGGACGGGCGGCGGCGGGCGTGATGATGTAACACGCTGATGTAAGCATGCGGAAAAAACTTGCTCTTGTTCCTCCTGCACAGCTTTTCACATTTTCCTGTCGACCCGCAGCGGGATATATACCCTAACCCATGGGGAGAACATACCAAACCGCACAACCGGTAGTCTCAGCATGTAATACTTGGCTCCAGACGGCGTGTTTAGTTTGTAACGTGTTACAGAGTAACATGGATTAACTGCTCTGCTGACATTTTTCACAGAAGCTTTTTTTTTTTTTTTTTTTTATCGCGAGCGCATCAATATTCTGCATCGACGTTCCACGCCGTGTCCTTCTGACTGCTCTGGGTACAGTGCGCTTTATCGATCAGCTTGTTGTGGAAGAGTCGGCCGGGATGGAGAGGGAACTTTATTTAGCATAAGACCTTAGACGTCTTACAGCCGCACTGCTGAGAAAGTCCAATCTCAATGATGGGAAGACTGGGAAGCTGGGGGGGGGGGGTGTACTGCATCAGGGGCATTAAACACACTTCTTATCTCAGACGGCCTTCCCGATGCGCCGCGAACCGGACGTCACTTAACTTGACGTCCAAAATCCATGACAGCCTGGATTTATTTCTGGATGGAGGAGGCATGGTTCACGAGTGAGGACTTAAGAACGTATTAGCAGCTAGAGGGACGGGGTTCAGGGTGGTGTCCACATACTTTCGGCTGTGCCTGTTGATAATGGAAGTGTCACTGCGTATCATAAGAGGGCGGATTTCGGTCGCCCAATGTGGGACAGCTAATTATTTGTCTGAGCCCTCAGTCCGGGTTCCTCCATCATCCTCCACGGTGCGGGCCCCGTCTCGTCCGTCATTAGGAGCCCACTCAGCGGGAGATCAAACGTCGAGGAGAGCATAATCTTCTTACCGCCCCGCTGGGAACCCGGCTCCGAATTGATCCTTCCAGGCCTCCATATGTGCTTTTATGTCTCATTAACATCTGGGCATGCCGGCTTCGTTAAGCGGAATGAGCAGGCAGTCCGAAAGCATTTACACTGATGAAAAATCCAATGTGCTGATTCGCCGTTAAGGCCACTTTATTAGGCTGTTTATTGATGTGTCTCTGTT
Organism: Corydoras sp. C115; assembly: GCA_019802505.1. Classification (NCBI taxonomy): domain Eukaryota; kingdom Metazoa; phylum Chordata; class Actinopteri; order Siluriformes; family Callichthyidae; genus Corydoras; species Corydoras sp. C115. Next base: position 533,932 of record JAFMOC010000029.1, read on the forward strand.
TCTTCTCTTAAATAATTATACTTCACCCCCTGCTCTGCTGCACCGATGGGCCGTTCTAACGGCGGTGCTGCGAACTGCGTCTCACTATTAATACAAACCATTTACTAACAATAAGACTAAACAGGTCGTTTATTCTCCTCGGGGTCGTTTATCTTAAAGTTTACAAAAAAAAAACAAAAAAAAACAATTACACCCCAGATATTTCAAAATGGGGACGGCACAGTGGCTTAGTGGTTTAGCACATTCATCTCTGAGCGCTAGGGATTCCCGGTTCGAATCCCTATCTGGGTGGAGTTTCCATGTTCTCCCCGTGTCCGCGTGTGTTTCCTCCGGGTTCTCCGGTTTCCTCCCACAGTCCAAAAACATGGATCAAGTCAATTGAATTCTCCAAATTGCCCCTTATAGAGTGTATCTGTGTGAATGAGTGTGTACCCAGCGATGGATTGGCCCCCTGTCCTGGGTGCATCTGCCCAACGCCTGAAATGTTCTCCCCTGGATCGGGATGGGGGAACCCCACCGCGACCCTAATATAGGATAAAGCGGGAGATAATGGATGGATGGATATTTCAGAATGGTTGGAATTTGCCTTCTGCCTTGTTTTTCGACGGTGAAAGGAATGCCGAGGAGAACATGCAAACTCTATGGATGAGGGACCCTGCCTGGAAACCCAATCTAAGGTCTAGACATGCATCTCCATCCATCCTCTCCTGTCTGACCTCACTAATGACCTTCATTAAAAAAAAAAAAAAATAAATAAATAAAATAAAAAAAAAAAAAAAAAAAAAAAAAAATAATGCCCACAAGCGTGCTATATAAAATCTATGTGGTAAATGCCTTTTCAGGTGCTCCAAAACTTTCGTGAAGCCTTTTCAGGTCATGCGCAGGTGGATTCATTAATATTCATGTGTGCAGGTGCTGTCCGTTTGGCGGGCGCACTACCTCCCCGCTCCACTAGAGGGAGCACCGAGTCCAACAGGTCGGTTCGTTAATTGCGGGCGTCGTTAATCAGCGGCGTGCTGTAGTAAACAACCTGAGCCGCGTTTCATGACGTGAAACTGGCTTTTCATGAGTTCATTCATTCATTATCTCCCGCTTTATCCTCTATTAGGGTGCGGTGGGGTTCCCCATACCCATCCAGGGGAGAACGTCTCGGGCGCTGGGCAGATACACCCAGGACAGGGCGCCAATCCATCGCTGGGCACACACTCACTCACACAGACACACTCTATATGGGTCAATTTTGAGAAGTCAATTGACTTGATCCATGTTTTTGGACTGTGGGAGGAAACCGGAGAACCCGGCGGAAACACACGCGGACACGGGGAGAACATGGAAACTCCACCCAGATAGGAATTCAAACTGGGAATCCCTAGCGCTGAGAGGCGAACGTGCTAACCACTAAGCCACCGTGCCGCCCCTTTTCTGAGTTTGTTTTATTTATTGAGTCGCCGCTGCGGAACTTTAACCCGGATGTAAAACGCACGTAAGGGATTTTGTTTGTTACGTCACTGCAGTAAACAATCAAACAACACGCTGCAAATGTTAGAATGTGTGTATAGTATGAAGCGTTATGGATAAAAAAAACGCAAACAGCCGCCGTTTGGCATGTTCTCCTGTTGTCTGTTTGTTAATCCCTATTCTTATTGTTAGTTTATGATGCGTCACGTGATTTGATCGTGTGGACAAAAGTATTAGGGCACATGACTTAATCACGAAATTGAAGTGATTTGTGTTCCAGTTTTGTAGGAACCAACAGTTTAGGGAAGGCCTTTTTTCTGTTAACGTACTATAAAAACTATTTTTGGCTTTGGGATGAATTTGAACCTCATTTGAAGAGGTCAGTCTGGTTCTGGATCAGGTTTCTTCACATCTGTGTGTCCGGTGGCCACCATCACTTTGTTTATTCAGAGGGAGGTTTCAGGGTTGTTATTGTAATAAATCCATTAAATGCAAAAGCTCCTCCGAGTGTACGGGGTGGGTGTCCCAATTCTTTCCTGCGTATGAGGCAGGACCTCAGGTCTGAGATCAGTCTGATCCTGGACCAGGTTTCTTCCCATCTGTATGTCATGTAATGTTTTCTCTCTCAAATCCTAAATTATTTAAATACTTTAAAAAATACTTTATTTAAAAGCTCCTCCGGTTGTGAGGGGTGGGCGTCCCAATTCTTTCCTGCGTATGAGGAAGGACCTCAGGTCTGAGATCAGTCTGATCCTGGACCAGGTTTCTTCCCATCTGTATGTCCTGTAATGTTTTCCCCTCAAATCCCAACGCTATTAAATACAAAAGCTCCGCCGGTTGTGAGGGGTGGGCATCCCAATTCTTTCCTGCGTATGAGGCAGGACCTCAGGTCTGAGATCAGTCTGATCCTGGACCAGGTTTCTTCCCATCTGTATGTCATGTAATGATCCCAACGCCTGGACCGGTTGTGAGGGGGTGGGCATCCCAATTCTTTTCATATGAGGCAGGACCCATCTGTATGTCATGTATGTCATGTAATGTTTTCCCTCTAAAATCCTAAATTATTTAAATACAAAAGCTCCTCTGGTTGTGAGGGGTGGGCATCCCAATTCTTTCCTGTGTATGAGGCAGGACCTCAGGTCTAAGATCAGTCTGATCCTGGACCAGGTTTCTTCCCATCTGTATGTCATGTAATGTTTTCCCCTCAAATCCCAATGCTATTAAATACAAAAGCTCCTCTGGTTGTGAGGGGTGGGCGTCCCAATTCTTTCGTGCGTATGATGTCTGAAATCAGTCTGATCCTGGACCAGGTTTCTTCACATCTGTATGTCAGGTGTTTTTTTTATGTCTAATCTATGAAATACAAACGCTCTTCAGGGTATGAGGGGTGGGCGTCCCAATTCTTTGGCGTGGTTGATGAATCGTTTCGGTGAAATGAACGACGGCGGTGTTTTCCTCTGAAGCTGTTCGCTCAGGCCGAACGTGTAGCCGACAGTTCTCGATCTGGTTGTGTGTATTGACCCCGGGCTTTAAAGGCAGATTACGGTGCGGGTTCTGACGTCTCTCTCTCTCTCTGTCTCTCTCTCTCTCTCTGTAAGTTTTATTTATTTGCTCCGAGCCCTTCACCCTGTAATAGTTCATTATCGACCATCAGACGTAACGATTGAAATGTGAGCCTCGTTCTCTCAGACTCGAACCGAAGACAATAAATCACATAAACACATCAAAGCACATTCAGTCTGTCAGAATGAAACAAGCTGCTCGGACCTGGGGCCGCGGCACTCAGGGGCCCGCGGCGCTCAGGGGCCCGCGGCGAGAGGGCGCCTGCGTGTCCGTCTCAGCCCACCGAGCCCCACGGCGGCACTCATCCCACCCCTCAGCAGCTTATTATGAGGCAGACTCAGACTGTTAGACTCCAGCATCCGGGGCTTTCAGATCAGACTGAGATTATAATGATGTAAATGTTGTCTGAGGCTCAGCGGAGGAGCTGCGTTCTGCTCAGACTTTCATTTCTTCCCTGCGGAGTCAGAGATGTGAAATAAACCAGAACTGAAGGAGTTCTCAGATTTACGGGTGGAGGCTGCAGGTGGTGGCTGCAGGTGAACCAGGATAAAAAATAAATGGAGGTCTGATCCTGATCAGGAGTGTGGCTGCAACGAAAGTGGGGTGGCGCAGGGGGAAGGTGTGGTGGGGTGCTGCCTTTGTGGTGGTGCAGTGGTGTGGTTGGGTGGTGCCTTTGTGGTGGTGCAGTGGGGTATCGCAGTGGGGTGGTGGAGTGGGGTGGCGCAGTGGGGTGACGCGCTGGGGTGACGAGTTGGGGTGATGCAGTGGGGTGATGCGGTGGGGGTGATGCAGTGGGGTGATGCAGTGGGGGTGATGCAGTGGGGTGATGCGGTGGGGTTGTGCAGTGGGGTGATGTGTTGGGGTGGTGCAGTGGGGTGATGCGTTGGGGTGGTGCAGTGGGGTGATGTGTTGGGGTGGTGCAGTGGGGTGATGGTTGGGGTGGTGCAGTGGGGTGATGTGTTGGGGTGATGCAGTGGGTTGATGTGTTGGGGTGGTGCAGTGGGGTGATGTGTTGGGGTGGTGCAGTGGGGTGATGTGTTGGGGTGGTGCAGTGGGGTGATGCAGTGAGGTGATAAGTTGGGGTGGTGCAGTGGGGTGATGTGTTGGAGTGGTGCAGTGGGGTGTTGTGTTGGGGTGGTGCAGTGGGGTGGTGGGGTGGGGTGGTGCAGTGGGGTGACGCGGTGGGGTCACGAGTTGGGGTGATGCTGTGGGGTGGTGCAGTGGGGTGATGCGATGGGGTGGTGCAGTGGGGTGATGCATTGGGTTGATGTGTTGGGGTGGTGCAGTGGGGTGATGTGTTGGGGTGGTGCAGTGGGGTGATGCGTTGGGGTGGTGCAGTGGGGTGATGTGTTGGGGTGGTGCAGTGGGGTGATGTGTTGGAGTGGTGCAGTGGGGTGATGCGTTGGGGTGGGGTGGTGCAGTGGGGGGGTGGGTTGATGTGTTGGGGTGGTGCAGTGGGGTGATGCGTTGGGGGGTGGTGCAGTTGGGGTGGTGCAGTGGGTGATGTGTTGGGGTGGTGCAGTGGGGTGATGTGTTGGAGTGGTGCAGTGGGGGATGTGTTGGGGTGTGTGTTGGGGTGGTGCAGTGGGGTGGTGGGGTGGGGTGATGGGTTGGGGTGGTGCAGTGGGGTGACGCGGTGGGGTCACGAGTTGGGGTGATGCTGTGGGGTGGTGCAGTGGGGTGATGCGATGGGGTGGGGGTGGGGTGAGCATTGGGGTGATGCATTGGTGGTTGATGTGTTGGGGTGGTGCAGTGGGGTGATGTGTTGGGGTGGTGCAGTGGGGTGATGTGTTGGAGTGGTGCAGTGGGGTGATGTGTTGGAGTGGTGCAGTGGGGTCATGCGTTGGGGTGGTGCAGTGAGGTGATAAGTTGGGGTGATGCATTGGGTTGATGTGTTGGGGTGGTGCAGTGGGGTGATATGTTGGGGTAGTGCAGTGAGGTGATAAGTTGGGGTGGTGCAGTGGGGTGATGTGTTGGGGTGGTGCAGTGGGGTGATGTGTTGGGGTGGTGCAGTGGGGTGATGTGTTGGGGTGGTGTTGGGGTGGTGCAGTGGGGTGGTGGGGTGGGGTGGTGCAGTTGGGTGGTGTGATGAGTTGAGGTAGTGCAGTGGGGTAATGCAGTAGGGTGGCACAGGGATGCCACGAATGGTCCTGAGGATTTAAAGTTTCAGTGTGTGGAGTCTGCATGTCCTCCACATGCCGCTGTGAGGACGTCAGTGCGCTCCACCTGCATTGGGCGGGGCTATGAGGGGCGTGGCGTCTGTCTGGGTTCTGTATTCAGGTGGTTGGTTCTCTATTTCAACAGAATCCGATGCAGAGGGAGGGTTTGGTTCCGTGAAGCTGGAACCAGGTCAGAACGCTGATTCAGAGACGTCATTAGACTTTAAAGCTTCGGCGCCGCGAGTCAAATCCACCGCTGGACGCGGCGAGCACGAATTAAACTGCGGCGTGAGGCGGAACCGCAGCCGGCCTGCACCCGAGCCGAACGGCCCCGCCCCCCCGATGCGGAGGATCAGGATTTTCCTCGGGTTCTGTCCTCGATTTCAGGCTCTTATTCCCCTGTCCGTGCTGAAACGCCGTTCTGCCGCTGCGCCGGCCGGCGGGGTCTCGGGGGGTGGGGGCGCCGGGGCGGGCTGTTCAAACAGAAGCAGTTTAACCTCCGTTACCCTCTGCGTTTGAGTCCCGTCCCGCTGCAGGAGGTTCCAGTGCCGCCGTGCTTTTTGTCGTACGTCAGCAGTGTGGGAAGGGGGAACCTCCCGGTTTAACCACGCCCCGAAAAATTCAATTGCCATGCTGCTCGGGTTCCGGCAACACGTTCTGCGGGCTGCGGAAAAACAAGGCGCTGGCGCCGATGAATTTCACGCCTCCTCGCTAATCATCGATGCCACGGTCGGAGGCGAGGCCGTCCGCCACCGCACCGCGGCGTCTCGGCTGCCAGCGCCCGTCACCCAACCGCAATCTGCCGAGATCTGGAGCGTGCTAACAGCACCATCACGCACTCTGCCTGCCGCCTTTCCGTCCAATTCGCAGCGCTGCCAGGGGACGGTGGCGGCGGCGCTGCCAAAGCCGAGGAGAGAGCGAGGAAAAAAAAAAAAAAAAGAAAAAAAAAAAAGAACAATTACGGTCGCGCGGGAAACTGAGTCTGCTTGCCAGATACATGGAACTCTTTCTTGCGCCTCCCTCCAGGCCCGCCGTTCTGGAAAGCGTCACGGAACTCGGCGCTCTCAGCACGGGCGCCGGACCCCGCCGCTGTGCCCCGCTCAGCCGTGCCGTCCTCTCGCCGGGTTCCGCCGGCGCTTTAAAGAACTCCCGAGGTTTAAGAACTTCCACTTTAAAGCTCTCACTCGCAGTTTCTTTTGCACTGCACCATCCCTGGAAATCTGAAACTCGCGAGTCCCCCAAGGTTCAACACTGGGCCCCTTTCTTTTGTCTCTAATCCAGAGCTTCATCCGGATAACCGCGTGAGGTGCTGACAACGCCGCCGCACGTCGTCTCGAGTGGCGGGAAGGTTCTTTATAAACGTACGAAGCGTTCCGTCAGAACGTCTCGCAAATCGCTTTAATGATGCGAAATGAGAGTGTGTGTGTGTGTGTGTGTGTGTGTGGTGTACACGCTCTGATGATGCTCTTTGTTTCCTCTCGTTATTTTAATCAAAAGATAATCAGTTCGCCGTCGTCGTGTTGATGTTTGCTTTCGAGCGCTAATTAAACCTTCGCCTCGCGCGTCTCACGCCGTATTTCCTTTAATTCCTCGTTGACCTTTGACCTCTTTAAGTGCCTGATCTCGTCGTCATGGCTCCGGGGAACATCCCGTTCAGGACTTGCTCGCTGCCTCGACGTCGGGAACGTTTAGCGCTAACCTGATGTGAATAAGCTCCTCCCACTTGATTGAGTCTCTTCCTGCCAAAGCTTCATTTCATCTGCTCAGGGGACAAAAGTATGTGGACACCTGACTATCACTATTTCATTGTATCTTGTATTAAGGCCGGCACGGTGGCTTAGGGGTTTGCATGTCCTCCCCGTGTCCATGTGGGTTTCCTCCGGGTTCTCCGGTTTCCTCCCACAGTCCAAAAACATGGATCAAGGTGAATTGAATTCTCCAAATTGCCCCATATAGAGTGTGTTTGTGTGAGTGAGTGTGTGCCCAGTGATAGATTGCCCCCCTGTTCTGGGTGTATCTGCCCAGCGCCTGAAATGTTCTCCCCTGGATGGGCATGGAGAACCCCCCCCCATGACCCTAGTAGAGCAGATAATGGATGGATGTATGGATGTTATATATATATCATGTACGGACCTATTTTTGTAAACATGGCAATGTGAGGACCCAGTTGTTGTTGATCCTGTGCAGTTCGTGTTGCTCTTTGTTGCTCCGTGTTGCGTGGTGCCGCAGCGTCCCCGCTGTGCTTCGAGGGTAGATCGATCGGCGTCGTGGCTCAAAGTGACCGCGTTCTGCTCGTCGGGTGGTTCCTGGTTCCGCGGTTCTCCTCTCCTGAAGCCCGGGTGGGAAATTGGTGTCATTGTGCTAAAGGACCCCGACGCTCGGAGTCCTTACCTCCCTCTTTAGCGCGAGCGAGCGAGCTGTAATGAGTGCTGAGTGCGCCGGCTGCTCTCCTGAGCGTGGTGGCGTGAGCGAGTCTGACGGGCTGCTGCTTCAGAACCTGCAATTAACCCAGTGCTGCTCAAATCAGGTGTTTGGGTGGAGGATGAGCGCGCCGACATACTCACACGCGTGCCGTCGCTGCGGCGGAATTACTTACGGTTTTACTACGGTACTACGGTACGGAATTACTACGGTTCCTTAATAAAGACACACTGCAAGTTTAATTACAGCGGAACGTCACCATTCACAATCAGGAACTTCAAAGGACGACACCCACCGGCCACTTTATTAGAGACAGCGCTGAGAATCATCCACCACCCTAATCATGCCTGCTCTGTCCATGAGGCATCAGAGAACATACCAAAGCGGGCTCACGGTGTATGTAGGTGGAAGTCTAGAACCACAAATGGCAGGACGATGGGTTCTTATCAGGTACGGAGAGCGACAGGGAAAATAAAATAAAGAAAAGCCATCCATCCATCCATCCATTATCTTTCACTTTGTCCTCTACTAGGGGCGCGGGGGGGGTTCCCCATGCCCATCCAGGGGAGAACGTCTTGGGTGCTGGTCAGATACACGCAGGACAGGACGCCAATCTATCACTGGACACACACTCACACACACACACTCTATATGGGGCGATTTGGAGAATTCAGTTGATCTTGATCCATGTTTTTGGACTGTGAGAGGAAACCGGAGAACCCGGAGGAAACCCACGCAGACACGGGGAGAACATGGAAACTCCACCCAGCGCTGAGAGACGAACGTGCCAACCACTAAGCCACCGTGCCGCCCCAAAATAAGGAAAATATAATCAAATAAAAGCCCTTTACCCGAGACATAAATAAAGAAATGATATAAATGTGTGCGGTTGGCGTGCGGGCGCCGCGTCCTGCTGCCGCCGCTTCCTTACGTCCCGTTTATTTCACCCGTAAAGCACCATCTGCCCGACAGTCTGTGTTTTCCGCGGCTGTGCCGGTTTTAAAGGGAACGCGTTCGAGCGCCGGGCCTCCTCCACACCGGCGCCAGACACCAACAAATCTGGCAGGGTCGGAGGTGCGAACCGCACGCGAGCAATTTCCATAATACCGGCGGGCCTCGCGAAGGCGGGACGAGCGCGACTCCAGCGTCCCGATGCGTTCCGACAGCCGCTCCCCCGACGGCCGCCGAGCCAGACGGCCTCACGTTGCAGCGGCGACGGCGATGTGCGTGACCGGATGGAGCGGCGTTCGGCGGGAACTCCGGAGTGACCGCGGGGAGATGAAAACGAGCGCGCTGAATTATAAATAACGCCTCCGACGGGGAACACGGACGCACCGCGAAGAATCGGATCCGTATGAAAGTTTAATGGCGGCTCCGCCTTTTATCTGGCTCCGCGTTAATTGCGCTGACCGTGCAGACTTGTCGTTAATGCTAATTAAGCGCGTGTTCTCCTGCATTAGTGATGCCCGTGCTGTTTAACCGGCGCACCGGCTCCGTCCCGCGCCGCGCCACCCGTCGCACTTTGAACCCTGCATTATTTAAAGCGCTGGGACGCGGCGCCGCGGGGTTTGTGTTGCAACAACCGGATTTCCCCTCGCGTTCTCCGTGTTCTCCTCGTTCGGTTAAGTGATTTCAGCGGTAGGCCTTTAGAACCCGGGAGTGGGGGGAGGTTCCAGGTTTCGGGTTTGAAACCTGACAGACGTCATGTGATGCGCAGGATGCGAGGTATAAGGTGTGAATCCCATTAGATCCGGATGTGGAGAACGTCGCTGCGAACTTCAGAACGCCGTACTGTTCTCCGTTCTCTTTGATGTTTGCGTGTGTCTTTAAAAACGAACAAAGCGTTGTGTTTTCTCCGTCTTCGCGGCGATGCATCCATCTGTGCGCTTAAATGATTCACCATCAGCGCTTTAATACCGCCGTGCCCCGCAGTGCCGTTCCTCTGCCAGCCCACGTTCACTCCACACACACTCCACATTCACCCCACACTCCACATGGTGATGCTGTAGATCTGCAGTAGCGGCTGTCACACACACACACACACACACACACACACACACACACACAGGCACACACACACACGCGCGCTGTTTAAATAATATGACATTTTTCAATTCGATTGGAAATGGTTCCTTAAAACATTTTCATGGCGTAACAACATGTCATTGTTTGGTTTGTTGTTCCCACAATGCCGTTCTCCGCAGAACCAGAACGCGATGTGACAAACGCTCTCCGTTCATTCAGACTGAAACACCACTGGAGTGAGAGCACCGCCACCGCCGCCGCCGGGCTGCAGCTATTATTATTTAAATGTCGAGTTCGGAGCCGCGCCGGGGTTCGGGTCCGGAGGCCTGAACGAGGAACCGCCCACTCACCGCCGCACGCTCGGCGCAGGTTCGAATAGACGCTCCGCCTACCGAATTATGGTTATTGTTTTGTAGTTTGAGTTCCAGAATTCTGTTAGAATAATATTCAGCCTTTATTATTAAAGTGGCCGTGGCTACTCGAGTTGTCACGATGACTTCACTGAAGTGGATGCAGATATTTGATATTTGAGTGGGTGTGGATGTTAAAGTGGGCATGGTTATTTGTGTTACGGTGATTTGAGTGGTTGTGGATGTTAAAGTGGGTGTGGATGTTAATGTGGGTGTGGATTTTGTGTTAAAGTGGTTGTGGATGTTGTGGTGTGGATGTTAAAGTGGGTGTGGATGTTAAAGTGGGTGTGTTAAATGGGTGTGGTTGAGTTGGGATTTGAGTGGGTGTGGATGTTAAAGTGGGTGTGGTTATTGGTGTTGTCATGGGTATTTGAGTGGGTGTGGATGTTAAAGTGGGTGTGGTTATTGGTGTTGTCATGGGTATTTGAGTGGGTGTGGATGTTAAAGTGGGTGTGGTTATTTGTGTTACGGTGATTTGAGTGGGTGTGGATGTTAAAGTGGGTGTGGTTATTGGTGTTGTCATGGGTATTTGAGTGGGTGTGGATGTTAAAGTGGGCATGGTTATTTGTGTTACGGTGATTTGAGTGGGTGTGGATGTTAAAGTGGGTGTGGTTATTGGTGTTGTCATGGGTATTTGAGTGGGTGTGGATGTTAAAGTGGGTGTGGTTATTTGTGTTACGGTGATTTGAGTGGTTGTGGATGTTAAAGTGGGTGTGGATGTTAAAGTGGGTGTGGATGTTAAAGTGGGTGTGGTTATTTGTGTTACGGTGATTTGAGTGGGTGTGGATGTTAAAGTGGGTGTGGTTATTGGTGTTGTCATGGGTATTTGAGTGGGTGTGGATGTTAAAGTGGGTGTGGTTATTTGTGTTACGGTGATTTGAGTGGGTGTGGATGTTAAAGTGGGTGTGGTTATTGGTGTTGTCATGGGTATTTGAGTGGGTGTGGATGTTAAAGTGGGTGTGGTTATTGGTGTTGTCATGGGTATTTGAGTGGGTGTGGATGTTAAAGTGGGTGTGGTTATTTGTGTTACTGTGATTTGAGTGGGTGTGGATGTTAAAGTGGGTGTGGTCATATGTGTTACGGTGATTTGAGTGGGTGTGGTTATTGGTGTTGTCATGGGTATTTGAGTGGGTGTGGATGTTAAAGTGGGTGTGGTTATTTGTGTTACGGTGATTTGAGTGGGTGTGGATGTTAAAGTGGGTGTGGTTATTTGTGTTACGGTGATTTGAGTGGGTGTGGATGTTAAAGTGGGTGTGGTTATTGGTGTTGTCATGGGTATTTGAATGGGTGTGGATGTTAAAGTGGGTGTGGTTATTGGTGTTGTCATGGGTATTTGAGTGGGTGTGGATGTTAAAGTGGGTGTGGTTATTTGTGTTACGGTGATTTGAGTGGGTGTGGATGTTAAAGTGGGTGTGGTTATTGGTGTTGTCATGGGTATTTGAGTGGGTGTGGATGTTAAAGTGGGCATGGTTATTTGTGTTACGGTGATTTGAGTGGGTGTGGATGTTAAAGTGGGTGTGGTTATTGGTGTTGTCATGGGTATTTGAGTGGGTGTGGATGTTAAAGTGAGTGTGGTTATTTGTGTTACGGTGATTTGAGTGGTTGTGGATGTTAAAGTGGGTGTAGATGTTAAAGTGGGTGTGGATGTTAAAGTGGGTGTGGTTATTTGTGTTACGGTGATTTGAGTGGGTGTGGATGTTAAAGTGGGTGTGGTTATTGGTGTTGTCATGGGTATTTGAGTGGGTGTGGATGTTAAAGTGGGTGTGGTTATTTGTGTTATGGTGATTTGAGTGGGTGTGGATGTTAAAGTGGGTGTGGTTATTGGTGTTGTCATGGGTATTTGAGTGGGTGTGGATGTTAAAGTGGGTGTGGTTATTTGTGTTACAGTGATTTGAGTGGAAGTGGATGTTAAAGTGGGTGTGGTTATTGGTGTTGTCATGGGTATTTGAGTGGGTGTGGATGTTAAAGTGGGTGTGGTTATTTGTGTTACTGTGATTTGAGTGGGTGTGGATGTTAAAGTGGGTGTGGTTATATGTGTTACGGTGATTTGAGTGGGTGTGGTTATTGGTGTTGTCATGGGTATTTGAGTGGGTGTGGATGTTAAAGTGGGTGTGGTTATTTGTGTTACGGTGATTTGAGTGGGTGTGGATGTTAAAGTGGGTGTGGTTATTGGTGTTGTCATGGGTATTTGAGTGGGTGTGGATGTTAAAGTGGGTGTGGTTATTTGTGTTACGGTGATTTAAGTGGGTGTGGATGTTAAAGTGGGTGTGGTTATTGGTGTTGTCATGGGGATTTGAGTGGGTGTGGATGTTAAAGTGGGTGTGGTTATTTGTGTTATGGTGATTTGAGTGGGTGTGGTTATTTGTGTTACGGTGATTTCAGTGGGTGTGGTTATTTGTGTTACGGTGATTTGAGTGGGTGTGGATGTTAAAGTGGGTGTGGTTATTTGTGTTATGGTGATTTGAGTGGGTGTGGATGTTAAAGTGGGTGTGGTTATTGGTGTTGTCATGGGTATTTGAGTGGGTGTGGATGTTAAAGTGGGTGTGGTTATTTGTGTTACGGTGATTTGAGTGGGTGTGGATGTTAAAGTGGGTGTGGTTATTGGTGTTGTCATGGGGATTTGAGTGGGTGTGGATGTTAAAGTGGGTGTGGTTATTTGTGTTATGGTGATTTGAGTGGGTGTGGTTATTTGTGTTACGGTGATTTGAGTGGGTGTGGTTATTTGTGTTACTGTGATTTGAGTGGGTGTGGATGTTAAAGTGGGTGTGGTTATTGGTGTTGTCATGGGTATTTGAGTGGGTGTGGATGTTAAAGTGGGTGTGGTTATTGGTGTTGTCATGGGTATTTGAGTGGGTGTGGACGTTAAAGTTGGTGTGGTTATTTGTGTTACGGTGATTTGAGTGGGTGTGGATGTTAAAGTGGGTGTGGTTATTTGTGTTACGGTGATTTGAGTGGGTGTGGATGTTAAAGTGGGTGTGGTTATTGGTGTTGTCATGGGTATTTGAGTGGGTGTGGATGTTAAAGTGGGTGTGGTTATTTGTGTTACGGTGATTTGAGTGGGTGTGGATGTTAAAGTGGGTGTGGTTATTAGTGTTGTCATGGGTATTTGAGTGGGTGTGGATGTTAAAGTGGGTGTGGTTATTTGTGTTACGGTGATTTGAGTGGGTGTGGATGTTAAAGTGGGTGTGGTTATTGGTGTTGTCATGGGGATTTGAGTGGGTGTGGATGTTAAAGTGGGCGTGGTCATTGTCATGGGGATTTGAGTGGGTGTGATTGAGTGGGCGTGGTTATTTGTGTTGTCATGGTGATTTGAGTGGGGGTGATTATTTGAGTGGGCGTGGTTATTTGTGTTGTCATGGGGATTTGAGTGGGTGTGATTATTTGAGTGGGCGTGGTTATTTGTGTTGTCATGGTGATTTGAGTGGGTGTGATTTTTTGAGTGGGCATGGTTATTTGTGTTGTCATGGTGATTTGAGTGGGTGTGGATGTTAAAGTGGGGGGGGCGGTGTTTTTCGTCCCACTCATTGCAGTTTAATGTTCCAATATCCAAATGAGACGTTTGTCCTCGTGCCAACCTGAGGGAACCATCAATCAAACCTTCATCTGCACCACTGACACCCCCCCAACGTCCACTCCCAGAAGAACAGGGAGTCCTGCAACCGAGGCTACACGGAACCCGACCTCCACCTCCAGAACTCGGTGTGGGGTTAAGTGACAGGGAAAGAGACTTTATCGGGAACCGAGGTTCCGCAGAAAAACTCATTAAAGAGACGGCGTGTCCAGCAGACTTACACCGCGGACATCGAGTTGATCTGAACTTCAGAACCCATTCCGTTTGTTTGGTGTGAATCTCTGCTGTTCCAAAATTACCCCCCCCCCCCCGGTAAAGGTGGAGGCCGCGCGTTCCTGACACCGTCGGAATTCCGGCTTGGCGGGTTCCGTCGTTATATCCGATGGTTCCAGCTGGGTGGTAATTAGAGGCGGCTCTGATTCAGAGCCGTTCTGCGGTACACACCGTGATCTGGCGCCACGCTCCGGCTCCGTTTTTAACACCGCCTCATCCACCTCCTCCCACCAGTTCCTCCCAGAGGAACCCTATTACATCGTTAAGGTCAGCGACAAAACATGTTTGCTGGTTAGATCTTTAATTAGCGCGTGGCTAAGTGCTCTTTAAATAAAACGACGGAACTGAGCGGCGAGAACCGCGTTCACAAATATGGCTGCGGGAGGCACGCACGCCACAACGACCGCCTGAAAACAATAAACACGGGATGGGAACTGCAACCGGGATAGGAAACACAACCGCTGGGACAGCAGAACCTCACAGAAAGAGGCTTCGGCAGGACGGAGAACGTGGGGAACGTCGGCCGCCGTAAAACTCAGAAGAATGAAAGGGAGGTGGCTGATTTGCATACGAGATACAGAGAGGTTTAAAGAACGGAACGGAGCAGAAAATACTCTCCAGGTTGGAATCCCAATCTGGGTGGAATTTGCATGTTCTCCCCATGTCAACGTGGATGTCCTGTAGGTTCTCCAGTTTCCTTCCACAAGCCAAAAACATGGATTCAAGGTGAATTGGCTGCTCTAAATTGCCCTGTAGTGTGTGTGTGTGAGCGATAGATCGTCGCCCTCTGCTGGATGTATCTTCTCAGTGGCCTAGAACGTTCTGGACGTTCACACAGAACGAAACGGTCCAAATGGACGAAACATCGAGGTTCTTTCGAATGTAGGCAGTGGACCGGGTTCTATAATGAGTGGGAGTGTTCCGTGGCGAGTAGAACGTGAACGGAGATGCGACATTAAGCCGTTCATCATCCACCACGCCCGTTCCCCTCGCTCCTCCCGCGTGTTTTAATTACATTTGGGAACCGGAGAGAAGTTCCGCATTAAGGTTTAAAACCCGGCCGGTTCTCCGCCGCGTTCCCGCGGTTCTCGTCGGCCCTTTTAGCGTTTTGCGACGGTGAATTATTGATGAATGAAGCTCTTCTTGACTTGTAGCTTTTAATTTAGCTCGGCCATCATCAGCTCATTTCAATTATGTATACGACTCCGGGAGGAGGGGCGGGGGACGGGGCGGCGGGACCTGCATCGGGACATCGATTTTAAAAAAGAAGAGAAAAAAAAAACGGGCGATGCATAAACAAACCGAAACGGAGAACCGACGCGGGTTCCCTGCGTAAGTTCCCGCGTTAATTACGGATGGATCCGGCAGCTGGTGGGTTCTCCTGCGCCGGATCACTCATCTGTCTCGCCGTGCGTGTTCTCCCGACGTTCCCCCGTCCCGGTGATTGATGTCGGCAAATTAAATCGGGAGATGAGCCTCGGGTTTTTACGGGAGTCTGGGAGATTTTTAACTAGAACCCAAGACATCAGTATGCAGCGGGCGGAGACCTCGGTCCGGACCACTCCGCCCGCCTCAGTGTTCCACCGTCAAACCCGGTGTACGTATCGGGTTCTCCAGTGAACAACACGTTCTCAGAAACACGTCCAAGCCGTAGGTCCGGTTCGGGAAAGCGTCCGGTTTGAGCTGCGGAACGTTGGGTTTGTGACCTCGGAACGTTCCGGCGACCTGAGACGTTCCGGCGACCTGAGACGTTCCGTGGTGCTGATGTCGCAGCGGTTCTTTAAAGCTTTCCTACCTTCTCATCCCAGATTTTTTTCGAATAGCAATCTGGGTGGAGTGTGCATGTTCTCCCCGTGTCCACATGGGTTTCCTACGGGTTCTCCGGTTTCTTCCCACAGTCCAAAAACATGGATTCAAGGTAAATTGAATGCTCCAAATTGCCCCATATAGAGTGTGTGTGTACCCTGTGATAGGCACCCTGTCGTACCCCCCCCCCCCCGGATTAAGCAGATGATGAAAGAATGAATGTTAATTCGAGCTTGGCTTCGGGTTGCCATGTTCACAGAAATCGCTCTTTTATTGAACACGCTCCAGCGAACAGCACGGAGAGAACTCTGTTCTAGAACAGCCTTTGGCTCAAGGACATGACACACACTTCTGAATGGCAACCTCTACCCTGTCACCCCCACCCCCCCCGAATGAGCAAACACACACACACACACACACACACACACACACACACACACACACACACACACACAGCATGCAGCACAAACGTTCCCGCATTCCCCCCCAAACAGAACATGAACATTTAATAAAAGCGTAGAACGTAGAACACATAGAACCCGCCTGCAGGGCATGCTGGGAAGCGGTGGTGATTAAAAATTGGTCATAGTTATGGTAACAGTCCACCTGTCAATCACGTGGACCCGCCCACCTTTATACCTTTGAATGCAGTTTGAATGGAACGTACATGTAAACGTAGAGACATGGAGGCGCGGGGGGCGTGGCCTCGCACCGGATTTGGGAAAAGAGAGAGACGGGCGAGGGCAGAGGTCGCTCACACGGGGACAGATTGTGATTGTGAGGTATGTCCAGCATCGGAGTCTGACGTCCCGACGTTCTCCTGGATGAACGGGCTGATGTTCCGCGGCTGGTGGAACTCCCGCCGTCTCGTTATTCACGCTCATTAAGCCCGCCGCATCCTCATGCATCTGCTCGTCGTAAACCGAGAACGACCCGGGTTTTAGAGCCGAGCCTTGTGGGACACCAAGCATGAGCCTCCGGGACGCCCTGGCGGTCTGCCGTTGGTTGCTGCGCCGTCGTCTCTTTATGTTTGTGAGGATTTGCGGTTGCCAGGTTCCGAAGGGGGAAGTGAAACCTTCACCAGATGATGTCATCGTTAACGGTTACTGCTGTGACCTCCGTGGTGGATTATGTCAGTTCCTGCAGCACCGCCACGGGTGCAACAAATCTCCCACGTCAGAACCTTTCGGCACGTCGAATTAAACCCAGTTCTCCGCCGAGCTGGCAACTCGGGGCGGTTAGGATGCAACGCACGTGCGGTTCTCACTCCGGCTCTGCGGCGTCCCCCGCAGGGACGCACTCCGCTGCTAATGGCCGTCTCCGCCGCGCGGTTCACTGCGGCGTGATCTCCACCCGAGGAACCGGCCTGCTCCCGCCGAGGCCGTGTCGCCGGGGGGGCGTGTCCGTGTCCAGGGTTCCGTCTTTGGTCCGATGCGTTCTGGTCTAATTAGCCATCGTTCCGTTCCGTCGTATTGCCCCCCGTGTCCGCACCCGTGTTCCGAGACGGCGTTGTGTTCCAGTGTGCGCGTAAAAGGTTCGACAATAAGCTCTCGAGACGGGGACGCGGGTCTCCATGGCAGCCGGGTGCCGCTCGTCCGACCTGCAGAACATTTCCTTTTGTGTTCTGCGTCCATTTCGTATTTAAATATAGAATTTATTTATTTATTTATTTATATATATATTTTTTGGTTTCAATGTTCTTCAGCTCTTCATCCTGATGACATCACAACCGATGGCGCACCAACCAATCAGGAGCCAATACTGTGATGTTCATTAGTTTTTATTTGGTTGTTTCATCAGTACAATAGAACGGAGATGGTCCCCGGTTTGATGAAGTGGAGTGGAATTTGCATGTTCTCCCACCTGATGTGGGTCTGTTGCCTTTAGGACGTCTGTCGCCCCCTACAGTCTAACGAACATGTTTGCTGGTCAAATCCATTATTCTCATCATCATCCACTTTGTTGCAGCCTATCCCAGCAGTTATAACACTCTGGATCGGTCCACTATCGATCGACACACCTTGAATTTAAGGAGAACATGCAAACTATTCACAAAGAGTGCTGTAAGCCACTTTATTACCCCCCCCGCCGGATGAAGTGATGATGCCGCCCCACCTGGAGGTGTGAATGTGATGCCCACACCTCTCCTTCTGCCCCCCCGAGCAGAGTGATTTTCTTACCCTCTATAAAGTTGGATGACTTTATGGAGCGCCGCGTGCTGAGTCATCAGATTCCGGGTCTGGGAGGTTTCCAGAATCCTGAGTCAGCTAAAGCATTCTGGGTAAAGTAAGAGGATGGAGGCTTTGGGTGGTCGAGAGACCCCGATGCCACGCCACAGTGCATCAGCGTCACTCATGTACTCCGCGGCGCTCTGACCCGGTTCCGTCTGATCTGCGTGGGTTCTTCACGGCGCTCTGACCCGGCTCCGTCTGATCTGCGTGGTTTCTTCACGGCGCTCTGACCCGGCTCCGTCTGATCTGGGTGGTTTCTTCACGGCGCTCTGACCCGGCTCCGTCTGATCTGCGTCGTTTCTTCACGGCGCTCTGACCCGGCTCCGTCTGATCTGCGTGGGTTCTTCACGGCGCTCTGACCCGGCTCCGTCTGATCTGCGTGGTTTCTTCACGGCGCTCTGACCCGGTTCCGTCTGATCTGCGTGGTTTCTTCACGGCGCTCTGACCCGGCTCCGTCTGATCTGCGTGGTTTCTTCACGGCGCTCTGACCCGGCTCCGTCTGATCTGCGTGGGTTCTTCACGGCGCTCTGACCCGGCTCCGTCTGATCTGCGTGGTTTCTTCACGGCGCTCTGACCCGGCTCCGTCGTCTGATCTGCGTGGGTTCTTCACGGCGCTCTGACCCGGCTCCGTCTGATCTGCGTGGTTTCTTCACGGCGCTCTGACCCGGTTCCGTCTGATCTGCGTGGTTTCTTCACGGCGCTCTGACCCGGCTCCGTCTGATCTGCGTGGTTTCTTCACGGCGCTCTGACCCGGCTCCGTCTGATCTGCGTGGGTTCTTCACGGCGCTCTGACCCGGCTCCGTCTGATCTGCGTGGTTTCTTCACGGCGCTCTGACCCGGCTCCGTCTGATCTGCGTGGTTTCTTCACGGCGCTCTGACCCGGCTCCGTCTGATCTGCGTGGTTTCTTCACGGGCTCTGACCCGGTTCCGTCTGATCTGCGTGGTTTCTTCACGGCGCTCTGACCCCGGCTCCGTCTGATCTGCGTGGTTTCTTCACGGCGCTCTGACCCGGCTCCGTCTGATCTGCGTGGGTTCTTCACGGCGCTCTGACCCGGCTCCGTCTGATCTGCGTGGTTTCTTCACGGCGCTCTGACCCGGCTCCGTCTGATCTGCGTGGTTTCTTCACGGCGCTCTGACCCGGCTCCGTCTGATCTGCGTCGTTTCTTCACGGCGCTCTGACCCGGCTCCGTCTGATCTGCGTCGTTTCTTCACGGCGCTCTGACCCGGCTCCGTCTGATCTGCGTGGGTTCTTCACGGCGCTCTGACCCGGCTCCGTCTGATCTGCGTCGTTTCTTCACGGCGCTCTGACCCGGCTCCGTCTGATCTGCGTCGTTTCTTCACGGCGCTCTGACCCGGCTCCGTCTGATCTACGTCGTTTCTTCACGGCGCTCTGACCCGCTCCGTCTGATCTGCGTGGTTTCTTCACGGCGCTGACCCGGCTCCGTCTGATCTGCGTGGTTCTTCACGGCGCTCTGACCCGGCTCCGTCTGATCTGCGTGGTTTCTTCACGGCGCTCTGACCCGGCTCCGTCTGATCTGCGTGGTTTCTTCACGGCGCTCTGACCCGGCTCCGTCTGATCTGCGTGGTTTCTTCACGGCGCTCTGACCCGGCTCCGTCTGATCTGCGTGGTTTCTTCACGGCGCTCTGACCCGGCTCCGTCTGATCTGGGTGGTTTCTTCACCGCTCTGACCCGGCTCCGTCTGATCTGCGTGGTTTCTTCACGGCGCTCTGACCCGGCTCCGTCTGATCTGCGTGGGTTCTTCACGGCGCTCTGACCCGGCTCCGTCTGATCTGCGTGGGTTCTTCACGGCGCTCTGACCCGGCTCCGTCTGATCTGCGTGGTTTCTTCACGGCGCTCTGACCCGGCTCCGTCTGATCTGCGTCGTTTCTACACGGCGCTCTGACCCGGCTCCGTCTGATCTGCGTCGTTTCTTCACGGCGCTCTGACCCGGCTCCGTCTGATCTGCGTCGTTTCTTCACGGCGCTCTGACCCGGCTCCGTCTGATCTGCGTGGTTTCTTCACGGCGCTCTGACCCGGCTCCGTCTGATCTGCGTGGTTTCTTCACGCCGCTCTGACCCGGCTCCGTCTGATCTGCGTCGTTTCTTCACGCCGCTCTGACCCGGCTCCGTCTGATCTGCGTCGTTTCTTCACGGCGCTCTGACCCGGCTCCGTCTGATCTGCGTGGTTTCTTCACGGCGCTCTGACCCGGCTCCGTCTGATCTGCGTGGTTTCTTCACGGCGCTCTGACCCGGCTCCGTCTGATCTGCGTGGTTTCTTCACGGCGCTCTGACCCGGCTCCGTCTGATCTGCGTCGTTTCTTCACGGCGCTCTGACCCGGCTCCGTCTGATCTGCGTCGTTTCTTCACGGCGCTCTGACCCGGCTCCGTCTGATCTGCGTGGTTTCTTCACGGCGCTCTGACCCGGCTCCGTCTGATCTGCGTCGTTTCTTCACGGCGCTCTGACCCGGCTCCGTCTGATCTGCGTCGTTTTCTTCACGGCGCTCTGACCCGGCTCCGTCTGATCTGCGTGGTTTCTTCACGCGCTCTGACCCGGCTCCGTCTGATCTGCGTGGGTTCTTCACGGCGCTCTGACCCGGCTCCGTCTGATCTGCGTGGGTTCTTCACGGCGCTCTGACCCGGCTCCGTCTGATCTGCGTCGTTTCTTCACGGCGCTCTGACCCGGCTCCGTCTGATCTGCGTCGTTTCTTCACGGCGCTCTGACCCGGCTCCGTCTGATCTGCGTCGTTTCTTCACGGCGCTCTGACCCGGCTCCGTCTGATCTGCGTCGTTTCTTCACGGCGCTCTGACCCGGCTCCGTCTGATCTGCGTCGTTTCTTCACGGCGCTCTGACCCGGCTCCGTCTGATCTGCGTGGTTTCTTCACGGCGCTCTGACCCGGCTCCGTCTGATCTGCGTCGTTTCTTCACGGCGCTCTGACCCGGCTCCGTCTGATCTGCGTGGTTTCTTCACGGCGCTCTGACCCGGCTCCGTCTGATCTGCGTCGTTTCTTCACGGCGCTCTGACCCGGCTCCGTCTGATCTGCGTCGTTTCTTCACGGCGCTCTGACCCGGCTCCGTCTGATCTGCGTCGTTTCTTCACGGCGCTCTGACCCGGCTCCGTCTGATCTGCGTGGTTTCTTCACGGCGCTCTGACCCGGCTCCGTCTGATCTGGGTGGTTTCTTCACCGCGCTCTGACCCGGCTCCGTCTGATCTGCGTGGTTTCTTCACGGCGCTCTGACCCGGCTCCGTCTGATCTGCGTGGGTTCTTCACGGCGCTCTGACCCGGCTCCGTCTGATCTGCGTGGGTTCTTCACGGCGCTCTGACCCGGCTCCGTCTGATCTGCGTGGTTTCTTCACGGCGCTCTGACCCGGCTCCGTCTGATCTGCGTGGGTTCTTCACGGCGCTCTGACCCGGCTCCGTCTGATCTGCGTGGGTTCTTCACGGCGCTCTGACCCGGCTCCGTCTGATCTGCGTCGTTTCTTCACGGCGCTCTGACCCGGCTCCGTCTGATCTGCGTCGTTTCTTCACGGCGCTCTGACCCGGCTCCGTCTGATCTGCGTGGTTTCTTCACGGCGCTCTGACCCGGCTCCGTCTGATCTGCGTGGTTTCTTCACGGCGCTCTGACCCGGCTCCGTCTGATCTGCGTCGTTTCTTCACGGCGCTCTGACCCGGCTCCGTCTGATCTGCGTGGTTTCTTCACGGCGCTCTGACCCGGCTCCGTCTGATCTGCGTGGTTTCTTCACGGCGCTCTGACCCGGCTCCGTCTGATCTGCGTGGTTTCTTCACGGCGCTCTGACCCGGCTCCGTCTGATCTACGTCGTTTCTTCACGGCGCTCTGACCCGGCTCCGTCTGATCTGCGTGGGTTCTTCACGGCGCTCTGACCCGGCTCCGTCTGATCTGCGTCGTTTCTTCACGGCGCTCTGACCCGGCTCCGTCTGATCTGCGTGGGTTCTTCACGGCGCTCTGACCCGGCTCCGTCTGATCTGCGTCGTTTCTTCACGGCGCTCTGACCCGGCTCCGTCTGATCTGCGTGGTTTCTTCACGGCGCTCTGACCCGGCTCCGTCTGATCTACGTCGTTTCTTCACGGCGCTCTGACCCGGCTCCGTCTGATCTGCGTGGTTTCTTCACGGCGCTCTGACCCGGCTCCGTCTGATCTGCGTGGTTTCTTCACGGCGCTCTGACCCGGCTCCGTCTGATCTGCGTCGTTTCTTCACGGCGCTCTGACCCGGCTCCGTCTGATCTGCGTCGTTTCTTCACGGCGCTCTGACCCGGCTCCGTCTGATCTGCGTGGTTTCTTCACGGCGCTCTGACCCGGCTCCGTCTGATCTGCGTGGTTTCTTCACGGCGCTCTGACCCGGCTCCGTCTGATCTGCGTGGTTTCTTCACGGCGCTCTGACCCGGCTCCGTCTGATCTGCGTGGTTTCTTCACGGCGCTCTGACCCGGCTCCGTCTGATCTGCGTGGGTTTCTTCACGGCGCTCTGACCCGGCTCCGTCTGATCTGCGTGGTTTCTTCACGGCGCTCTGACCCGGCTCCGTCTGATCTGCGTGGTTTCTTCACGGCGCTCTGACCCGGCTCCGTCTGATCTACGTCGTTTCTTCACGGCGCTCTGACCCGGCTCCGTCTGATCTGCGTCGTTTCTTCACGGCGCTCTGACCCGGCTCCGTCTGATCTGCGTGGGTTCTTCACGGCGCTCTGACCCGGCTCCGTCTGATCTGCGTCGTTTCTTCACGGCGCTCTGACCCGGCTCCGTCTGATCTGCGTGGTTTCTTCACGCCGCTCTGACCCGGCTCCGTCTGATCTGCGTCGTTTCTTCACGGCGCTCTGACCCGGCTCCGTCTGATCTGCGTGGTTTCTTCACGGCGCTCTGACCCGGCTCCGTCTGATCTGCGTCGTTTCTTCACGGCGCTCTGACCCGGCTCCGTCTGATCTGCGTGGTTCTTCACGGCGCTCTGACCCGGCTCCGTCTGATCTGCGTCTGATCTGCGGCGGTTCTGTCGGTGGGTTCTGGGTCGTCGCCTTTCAAACGCCGCTCCTCGTTTCCCGTCTGCCTTTAAAACCACGCTCGCCGAACCGACTGTCACATGAAAGCTCGTCTGATTCGCCGCGTCCTGTAATCGCTTCGTCTCATTCGGCTTTACATTCCTCAGAAACACCCGGTGACCCCGTCATGCCGGGATTGTTTATTCAGCAGACGTTTTCACGGCTGTTCGTATGCGCCAGACAGCTTTCGTTTAAAAATCCAATTAATTTATCCTCGAACTCACGAACAACCAAGTAACGACGTCTCATTTATAAACATATATTTATATATATATATATAACTCATATACAGTATAATCTCAGTATAGAACCGTGATTTGATCTGGAACCTTTGACTGAAGTCATGCAGCTATTAAGACATTATTAATAGAACCGTGAACGTGACGTGGGAGAATGTCCTCGGGGTGGACAGACCCTGTAGAGCAGGGGATTTCTTTATGAATTGTTCTAGGTTTTTAAGAGGACAGTGGAGAACCCTGATGGTCCCGCCCCATAATGTATACAGCTGGATGGTTTAGGACGTTATGTAGACGCTGTGATTTGAGAACGTCGGTTGGTTTTAGAGGGTGGAGGCCTCCGTCCTGCTGATCGGCCGTGTAGCGGTGCGGCGTTGGTCTGTGTCGGGGTTCTGCGTGATGGTTCTCAGCGTTAAATACGCCTCTCCGTTCTCCGCTCTCTGGAAAGGATCCATTCCATCGCGTTGTGTTCCACTCCTGTGATAATTACATCCTGGCACCGCGGCCGCTGTCCTCTCCATAATCACTCCTGACACTCCACCATCACTGGCTGACTGACAGTTCCCCTCCACCTGTCATCCCACCCGACTTAGGACACGCCGCGGAACAGGAAAATGGGAGAGAACAAAAATGACGTTTCCTCTGTGGTGGAGGTCTGAGGTGGAAGTCCGCAGTGGAGATCTGAGGTCCGCAGTGGAGGTCTGTGGTGGAGGTTCACTGTGGAGATCTATGGTGGAGATCTATGGTGGAGATCCATGGTGGAGGTCTAGGGTGGAGGTCTAGGTTGGAGGTCTGTGGGGGAGGTCCATGATGGAGGCCAACAGTGGAGGTCTATGGTGGAGGTCCGCAGTGGAGGCCTATGGCGGAGGTCTATGATGGAGGCCAGCAGTGGTGGTCTATGGTGGAGGTCCGCAGTGGAGGTCTATGGTGGAGGTCTATGCTGGAGGCCAATAGTGGAGGTCTTTGGTGGAGGTCTATGATGGAGGCCAGCAGTGGAGGTCTATGGTAGAGGTCCGCAGTGGAGGTCTATGGTGGAGGTCTATGATGGAGGCCAGCAGTGGAGGTCTATGGTGGAGGTCTATGATGGAGGCCAGCAGTGGTGGTCTATGGTGGAGGTCTATGATGGAGGCCAGCAGTGGTGGTCTATGGTGGAGGTCCACAGTGGAGGTCTATGGTGGAGGTCTATGGTGGAGGTCTATAGTGGAGGTCTATGATGGAGGCCTGCAGTGGTGGTCTATGGTGGAGGTCTATAGTGGAGGTCTATGGTGGAGGTCTATAGTGGAGGTCCACAGTGGAGGTCTATGGTGGAGGTCTATAGTGGAGGTCTATGATGGAGGCCAGCAGTGGAGGTCTATGGTGGAGGTCTATAGTGGAGGCCTGCAGTGGAGGTCTATGGTAGAGGTCCGCAGTGGAGGTCTATGGTGGACATCTATGGTGGAGGTCTATTATTGAGGTCAGCAGTGGAGGTCTATGGTGGAGGTCTATGATGGAGGCCAGCAGTGGAGGTCTATGGTGGAGGTCTATAGTGGATGTCTATGATGGAGGCCAGCAGTGGAGGTCTGTGGTGGAGGTCTATGGTGGAGGCCAGCAGTGGAGGTCTATGGTAGAGGTCCGCAGTGGAAGTCAGCTGTGTTGGTCTGTGGTGTGGTGTGTGGTGTGGTCAGGTGTGTTGGTCTGTGGTGGAGGTCCATGGTGGAGGTCTGTGGTGGTGCAGGCCTCCACCGGTCGGTACCGTTTATCTCTGTGGTTGCGGACGTCTCGTTCTTTTTACCGAGGTGGAGTAAACGTTCTTCCACCGAGCGTTTAATGTGAGTTTATCCTTCAGCCCTGACACCGACGACGCCGTGCATCTCCCCCGAGAAGTTCAGCAACTGATGTGTGTGCATGCACTCGCATAAAATCAGCCAAGATACACACACACACACACACACACACACACACACACACACACTCTCGCTCACCATGGAGACTGAAACATGCAGGAAAGCGACTCTGCCGCGTTTTGTGACCAAACACCAAGAAAAACAACTGAATACCAAACATCTGATCATCACATCAAACACACCGTGGAAAGAAAGAGCATCAGGACTCCGACTCTGTAAACCTACAGGAACCCCTCTGGCAGGTCTTTGTTTTTTGGAGTGTGTTTAAAGGACGCGTCGTTATTCAGATCGTATTTTAAAACACCTCCGGTGAGAGCAAACAGTTTGGGGAAGGCCCGTGCTTTGTTTCAGCAGGACTGTGTGTGCAGGCAGGTCTTCATATCAACGTTACGACGAATTAGAACGGCGATTGAGAGACGGGTTCTCTCATCCAACATCACGCCGCACAACCCCCACCGCACCCCCGTCACGCGGTCCATACAGTGCGTTTGCATCAGTGTGTGTGTGTGTGTGTGTGTGTGTGTGTGTGTGTGTGTGATTGCTGTAGCCGGTTGTGTTTCAGTTGATAAAAAAAAACTTATTTAATGTAGTGCATCTTCATCGTCATCATCTTCATCACACCTCTGCTCATCGATTCTTATTGTTCTAATCCGACGTTCTGCTCTCTGATTTCAGCGTTCCTCCAGCGCGTTTCATCATCGCCTGAAATTCCAACAAAATCACTAAATACATCGACGTGAAGATGAAACGGCAGCAGCGCCTTTTCTTTTATTCTTTTAGTCGTTCTTTTTTCTTTATGTTCTTTTATTTTTGTTTTGTCTTGTTTTTTCTTGTTTTTTTGTTTTGTTTTGTTTTTTTGGTGTGGCGGCACGGTGGCTTAGTGGTTAGCACGTTCGCCTCTAAGTGCTAGGGATTCCCGGTTCGAATTCCCATCTGGGTGGAGTTTCCATGTTCTCCCCGTGTCTGCGTGGGTTTCCTCCGGATTCTCCGGTTTCCTCCCACGGTCCAAAAACATGGATCAAGTCAAATGAATTCTCAAAATTGCCCCATATAGAGTGTGTCTGTGTGAGTGAGTGTGTGTCCAGCGATGGATTGGCGCCCTGTCCTGGGTCTATCTGCCCAGCGCCTGAGACGTTCTCCCCTGGATGGGCATGGGGAACCCCACCGCGACCCTAATAGAGGATAAAGCGGGAGATAATGAATGAATTAATGTTTTTTTTTGGTCTTTTTTCCGTTCCGTTTTCTTTTCCAACCACAGAATCTTTGCCGACTCATTGTATTGTTATTTACTCTCCGGTCACCATGGTAACCCCATCTTTTTGAGATGAACAAGTACTATGATTGTGAGTCCGGTCCCTCTGTTCTAACGCACCCCCACCCTGAAACCTCAGCAGAGTGCTGATGATGGAACCCCACCAGCCCCCCCTCCTTCTGTGCTGCTCTACGTCTTCCACGCCATATTTTTAGTAAAATCCATGTCCTCGCAGCGGGATGCAGGTGCGGCGGACGCCGGAAGTCTGACGGCGATCCGGCTCTTGATTCATCGGCATGCACAGGAAGTGACTCGGAATCTGCACTCTGAAAAGCAGAGGCGGCGGGGGGCCGAGTCTGGAAATGTCAGCCGGAGAGACGCTCGGCGAGCGCTGGTCTCCCCCGTGCTGAGTGGGTGGATGAGTGGTACCACCTCCACCCCCCCCCAGCCGTCCACCGATAAACCTCATGCGCTGCTCAGTTAGCCTCCTGAACCCGCCCGCGTCCATTAATTGATGTTAATTGGAACGGCGCCGGTCCGCTCGTGCTCTCCGGTCGGATCGCCGCACGCAGCGCACAGCTGGAGACGACGGAGGATTCGAATAAATAAATAAAATAAATAAATAAATAAATAAATAAATAAAAAAGTGGTTAGAATTGTATAACAGAGTGGGCAAAGCTGGCGCAGTGCCCTGCGATCCCGATGCCAGCTGCTTTATTTAGGTTCAGTATAAATAGAGTTCAGGTCAGAACATGCTGTACGGAACAACCATAAGCTTCATGGTTCCAAACTTCACTTTTTGTTTGTTTCGTCACCTGAATAGTGTGAGAGAACAGGGCCTTCCCTAAACTGTTTCCATTGATCATGCACGATGCTTGTGATGTAAACGTCAGGATCAAAAGGCACGTCTCATATGAAGATGTTCTGAGCATTACGTTCCTGGGGGTCTTTAGGGTGAAAGGCCCAGATGCGCGAATGTCCGAGTTGCAGGTGGTTAACTGCGATACAGCGCTGAAGAGAAAAAATAACATCAAATCACAGACGCGTATTCACGCCGCCGACTCCGCCTCTTTTCATCGGTATGCGCTGAGGGAATCAAACCGGGCCGTGAGCACCGGGCCCCCGAGTACCGACGGGAGCCGCGACTCCGATCCGCCGCCTGGAAAATAAAGTCCTTATCTCCAAAACATAAATAATTAGAACGGTGAGCTGCGTCCAAATAACTCTGTTTTTATTTCTTTATTTATTTTATTTCTTTATTTATTTTTGCTCGCTCCCCGAATCTTACGCCCCGTTAGTTGCCAATAGGGACGGCTCCTTTGAAGTGGGAACCTTTGAGCGCATCAAGAGCACATAAATTAATGTACGGGCGTCGCTTGGCTTCAGACCGCCGCCGCCGCCGCATGTGGAATGTTTTGAATACACTTCAGCCGCGCCGCCCGCTGACGGGATAGGAAGTCGGGATGAGTCTCCGCCGTCTTCACACGGCGACGTGGAGCGCAAATCTCCTTCATCCTTACGGGAGACGGCGTGGAGGAATTAACATCAAAGAGCGGCGGCGAGATCGGCGTCTCGGAATCCTAATGGCTTTCATTTATTTATTTCATTCATTATTTTCTTTTTTTCTGGAGATGAGACGATCCCGTCACATGACACGAACAACGATGTAACGGACCGTCCGAAGTGGGCGGGGTTACACCCCCCCACCCCAGAGGTGCTTCCGGGAACATGAGCTTTAGGCACCCGTGTGGGGGGGGTTTAACATCGTAAACACCACCTGTTCATTACGCAGCAGAGCGCCTCCTCTGGTAACATCTGGGTGGTTTGTTTATTTGGAAGTTTTAACATCTGGAGCGCATCGGTCGGCAGCTGGTCCTGACTGAGAACGTGCAGGCGCTCCGTTTTGGCCCGCAGGGCGGCGCTGTGGGGTGGTGGTCATCACGCCTGCCTCTCGGTGCGGGGGATCCGGGTTTGAATCCCGATCTGGGGGATGTTTGCATGTTCTCCCCGTGTCCGCGTGGGTTTCCTCCGGGTTCTGCGGTTTCCTCCCACAGTCCAAAAACATGGATTCAAGGTGAATTTACTGCTTTAAATTGCCCCTTTATAGTATGTGTGTGTGTGTGTGTTTTACTTTTGATCAGTGCTTGTGCTTTGGAGGGTTTTGTAGGTATAGTGTGTGTGTGTGTGTGTGTGTGTGTGTGTGTGTGTGTGTGAGGGAGAGAGAGAGATTAGCAGATATTGCAGAAACAGATGTGAGTTCTTGCTCGTGTATCGATCCTCCGTAAACATCGGTTCCGTGGAGGGTGGCGGGTGGTGCAGACGCTCTGTGTATTTTGTGGATGCGTTTGGCATTTGCAGTTCTTTATAAACAACACCGGATCGGCGCGCGACCACCTGAAAGGTCCTAACGCCACCACGGCACGAGCGTTCAGACGCAGGGCCGTCGGTTCACAGAACCTGCTCACAGACGGGCGTGAGAGTTTGCATGTTCTCCTATGATATAAGTGGGTTTCCTCCAAGGGTCCAAAAAACACCCCCCCCACCCGCACCTTCATATGCACCTCCACTTCCACCTGCACCTTAACCCACACCTTCACCCACCCCTCCACCTCCAGCCGCACCACCAACTTCACCTGCCCCTTCACCTCCACTTCCACCTGCCCCTCCACCCATGCCGGGAGCAGACAGATGGAGTCAGTAGCTCGCGCGGTGCGGGAGTTCATCCGCCTGTCAGACGTTGGAACCTGCAGTCGCTCAGCTGTCCGTCATGGCGTGTCACTCGTCAGTCGCTGCTCGTCAGGCGTCAGGTGCGCGGAACGAGGTGGAAAGCTTTTAGAACAGACGCTTCTCTGACACGTTCTCCACCCGACACATCGGGTCCTAAAGACGTCTGACATCATCGCTGTGCCCAAAAGTCCCCCGAAGCCCAGACCGCGTCGGTTCCACAAACGGGAGGTTCTCATGTTTTAATGTTCCGAGTGACAGACGAGGAAGAAGTGGAGGAGGAGGAGGAGGAGTTAACTAAATCACTTCAATCAGAGCACACCAGCCACACCCTTCTTGACCTCCTCGTCCTCCTCCTCCTCCTCGTCCTCCTTCTCGTCCTCTTCATCCTCCTCCTCCTCCTCGTCCTCCACCTCACCCCCCCGGCCTGGGCGCTGAGCTGCGGGATGTGGATTGATCCGGCGGGTTCCGTTAGAGATCCTCGGAAATCCTTTGTTTGTCTTCCTGAAGGCGCTGAGTGCTTCGGGGACGAACGTCCAAAGTCTGTGGATTAAAACAGACGGCTGACTCGCATATCAACACGCCGCGCCGCGCCGCCGCTCCATCGCCGTCATCCAACCAGAACCCGGCTTTTAATTACAGGTCGGCATCGGACTACCGCCCACACACCGCCCACACCGCCACGTCCCGCGACCACGGGTTCTCATCATGTAAACAGAGAGCGGTGCTCTGCCCTCACAGAACTTCAACACCCAACTTCCAACCCCACCCAACACAACCACACCCCACTCCACCCCACCTAACACAACCCCACCCAACATAACCACACCCCACGCAACCCGACAGAGCTTCACCCAACAAAACCACACCAAACCCCACACAACCAAACACAGCTTCACCCAACACAACCACACCCCAACACAGCTCCACCCAACACAATACAGCTTCACCCAACATAACCACACCAAACCCCACCCAACCCCAACCAACACAACCACACCCCAACACAGCTTCACCCAACACAATACAGCTTCACCCAACATAACCACACCAAACCCCACACAACCACACCCCAACACAACTCCCAACACAGCTCCACCCAACACAATACAGCTTCACCCAACATAACCACACCAAACCCCACACAACCCAACACAGCTTCACCCAACACAACCACACCCAACCCCACCCAACACAACCCCACCCCAACACAACTCCCAACACAGCTCCACCCAACACAATACAGCTTCACCCAACATAACCACACCAAACCCCACACAACCCAACACAGCTTCACCCAACACAACCACACCCAACCCCACCCAACACAACCCCACCCCAACACAGCTCCCAACACAGCTCCACACAACATAACCACACCAAACCCCACACAACCCAACCCCACCCAGTCAGTCAAGGCCCGTCATTGTGCGTCTCGAACGCTGCTCAAGCCGTGGTAACGTCGGGATTTTGAGGTTCTCAAGTGTGTCCTGATACTTTTGGGGCACTTTTCATGAGTCAGGGTCATGTAGGAAGTCCTTCACGGATGTTTAGCATGTTCTCCCCATAACCCTATGATTGCGCTGTGGGTTCTCCATTAAAGAGTCGTGATGTCTTTATGTTCTCTCTGAGAATTGTTTTTATTCGCCGTGGCATGGGTTCTGGTGCACCGGTCCCCTCGCGCCCTGTCTCCTCTCGTCCCCTCTTGCCCCGTCTCCTCTCGCCCCGTCTCCTCTCGCCCCCCGAACCCTCCGTGGCTTTGATTTGGACTCTGGTTCCCCGCAGAGTGAATTTACCTCCAGCTGGGTTTACATGGCTTAGCGAGAGTTCTACAACTCGCCTCATTGATTTACAGATTATCTCACATCGCAGACAGAGGGTTCTCGCGGGAGACGGAGAGAGAGCGCCGCGAGAGAGGGAGCGCCGTCCAAATCTGGGAAAATCTACAAAAATCCACCCTCGGAAGCGCTTCCGCGTTTCATCTTGGTTTAATCTTCGCCGTCTCGTTCTGGTGAAGCCTCTGCGGTTCGGCTGCGGCGCAAACGCATACCAGGAGGAGGCGCAATCCGCGGGCGGCGCGCAGGGAGCCCCGTCATGGCAAAACGCCCGGTCCGGGGCGAAGGCCGGCGTTTCGAGACCCTGAAGTCTGGCCGCTGGGCCGTTACTGTCGCCCCCCTGTGGCCCCGCCACGGCCCGCGCCGATGTCAGAGAAGTAAATCCATTGGTCCCCGGAGCAGCATTGATATTCAGACGCTCGCGCCCCGGTTCCCCGCGGCGCCATCCATCAGTCGGAGCAGCCGATGGCGCCGATCCGGATTCCTCTTCAGCCTCCTCGAAGCAAACCTGCCGACGCGGCGGTTCTCTGTAATCCCTGACCCCTCGGTTCTCGTACCGGCGACCTCCGCTTCCAAGCTCATCGTGTGACGAGCGAACATACCAAATCCCCACTGCGCTCCTTTGATCTAAACTAAACACGCGCCGTGAAGTTTTAAAACTGCAGGATTTGAACCCGCTGCCACCTCCACCTTAGAGACAGCGTTTTATTAACACATTCTCCACCGAGAACATCCACCTCCATTAAAAAATATATAAAATAATGTTTTCACCAACTGACACATCCATCCAGCATCCATCATTCATCTATTCATCCATCTATTCATCCATCCAACCAGCTATTCATCATCCATCTGTTCATCCATCCATCTATTCATCACACATCATGTATTATTCATTCATCTATTCATCATCCATCTATTCATCATCCTTCACCATCCATCTATCCATCTATTCATCCATCCATTCATCTATTCATCATCCATCTATTCATCATCCTTCACCATCCATCTATCCATCTATTCATCCATCCATTCATCTATTCATCATCCTTCACCATCCATCTGTTCATCCATCCATCTATTCATCACCCATCATGTATTATTCATTCATCTATTCATCATCCTTCACCATCCATCCATCCATCTATTCATCATCCATCATGTATTATCCAACCAGCTATTCATCATCCATCTGTTCATCCATCCATCTATTCATCACCCATCATGTATTATTCATTCATCTATTCATCATCCATCTATTCATCATCCTTCACCATCCATCTATTCATCCATCCATTCATCTATTCATCATCCATCTATTCATCATCCTTCACCATCCATCTATCCATCTATTCATCCATCCATTCATCTATTCATCATCCATCTATTCATCATCCTTCACCATCCATCCATCCATCTATTCATCATCCATCATGTATTATCCAACCAGCTATTCATCCATCCATCTCTTCATCCATCCATCCTTCTTTTCATCATCCATCATTTATCCATCCATCCATCCATCCATCTATTCATCATGTATTATCCAACCAGCTATTCATCATCCATCTGTTCATCCATCCATCTATTCATCACCCATCATGTATTATTCATTCATCCATTCATCATCCATCTATTCATCATCCTTCACCATCCATCTATCCATCTATTCATCCATCCATTCATCATCCATCTATTCATCATCCTTCACCATCCATCCATCCATCTATTCATCATCCATCATGTATTATCCAACCAGCTATTCATCCATCCATCTGTTCATCCATCCATCCTTCTTTTCATCATCCATCATTTATCCATCCATCCATCCATCCATCCATCCATCCATTCATCATCCATCATGTATTATCCAACCAGCTATTCATCATCCATCTGTTCATCCATCCATCTATTCATCACCCATCATGTATTATTCATTCATCTATTCATCATCCATCTATTCATCATCCTTCACCATCCATCTATCCATCTATTCATCCATCCATTCATCTATTCATCATCCATCTATTCATCTATTCATCCATCCATTCATCTATTCATCATCCATCTATTCATCATGTATCACCATTCATCCATCAAACCACTCATCCATCCATCTATCCATTCATACCTGTACATCATCCATCCATCCGTTCAGTCATCTTTTTATTGAGGTGTTTCTGTTCCTCCACCTTCGTCCGTCTCATATACAGTATGTGTCTGTCGGATCCTCCACCCGTTCTCTGATGTCCATGTCGTCAGTGGGAGGTTATTACGTTATTAAGGCGGCGGTGCGGCCGTGTCATTACGTTGCGGCGGTGCGCTCTGTGCCCACTTGCACTGCACCTTCGATCACGGCAGACATCATCCACCACGCGGGCGGCGGCGCCGCCGTCAGACAGATTCACGGGTCCAAGGCCTCGGCACAATGCGGCGGCGCCGCTGAATGCACGCTCGACGCTTAATTGATCTGCGGCGGCGATGCCGGAGGATCGTCACCTCAATAACACCTCCGTAACGCGGCACGGCCTGATACGGTCTCCACCGACATCCACCGCCACCATTCGGCCGGCCCTCCTCCACCTGCCCTTTACACCCACGCGCTGGCAGCGGCACGGGGGGTGCGGGGCTCTCCACGTTGGGTCCTAAAGGTATACCTGTTCAGGTGCGGCTCGTGCGGTCATGAGTAATTAAAAGATTAACGAATTTTGAGGTCTCAGAAACGAGCTTGTTTTGACTGTTTTGTTTTGGCTTTGGTTTAAGTCGTTCTGTTATTTAATTAGATCAGAGGATCAGACTCGTTAGTAATATCGGACTCCGTGAACATAGTCTGCATTCCCATTCGTCCCAAAGGTATGGGCTGGGGTTTGAGGGCAGGCTTCTGTGGGGGTTCGTCACGTTCTCTCACACCATTCTCGTTAAATTGTGTCTTTGTGGAACTTTCGTGGCGCAGGGCCTTCCCCAAACTGTTTCGAGGCATCATATAAATACGGGGTTCCGGTCCGGCGGTCCGTACGCAGTCCTGGACGTTTTTAGGGCGTGGCAGTGCTTTAAATCCGCGGTCCGTCGGTGCCCCTCAACCCTCACTGCTCCAGATCCTGAATGTGGAACCCTGAAGGCACGGTGGCTTGGTGGTTTAGCATGTTCTCCTCTCTGCACTGGAGATCCTGGTTCGAATCCCAATCTGGGTGGCATTTGCATGTTCTCCCCTTGCTCGCATGGGTGTTCTTAGGGTTTTCCGGTTTCCTCCCACAATCCAAAAACATGAATTCAAGGTGAATTAAATGCTCTAAATTGCCCATATGTAGTATAAGTGTGTGCTGAGTGATAGATTAGCATTCTGTCCTGGGTGTGTCTGCCCAGCGATCGAAACGTTCTCCTCTGGTGACTGCATTGGTGTTCTTAGGGTTCTCCGGTGTCCTCCCACAATCCAAAAACATGGATTCAAGGTGAATTGAATGCTCTAAATTGCCCCTATGTAGTATAAGTGTGTGCTGAGTGATAGATTAGCGTCCTGTCCTGGGTGTGTCTGCCTAGCGATCGTAACGTTCTCCTCTGGTGTCTGCATTGGTGTTCTTAGGGTTCTCCGGTGTCCTCCCACAGTCCAATAACATGAATTCAAGGTGAAGTAAATGCTCTAAATTGCCCCTATGTAGTATAAGTGTGTGCTGAGTGATAGATTAGCGTTTTGTCCTGGGTGTGTCTGCCCAGCGATCGAAACGTTCTCCTCTGGTGTCTGCAATGGTGTTCTTAGGGTTCTCCGGTGTCCTCCCACAGTCCAATAACGTGAATTCAAGGTGAATTAAATGCTCTAAATTGCCCCAATATAGTATAAGTGTGTGCTGAGTGATAGATTGGCATCCTGTCCTGGGTGTGTGTCTGCCCAGCGATCGAAACGTTCTCCTCTGGTGTCTGCATTGTTGTTCTTAGGGTTCTCCGGTGTCCTCCCACAGTCCAATAACGTGAATTCAAGGTGAATTAAATGCTCTGAATTGCCCCTATATAGTATAAGTGTGTGCTGAGTGATAGATTGGCATCCTGTCCTGGGTGTGTGTCTGCCCAGCGATCGAAACGTTCTCCTCTGGTGTCTGCATTGTTGTTCTTAGGGTTCTCCGGTGTCCTCCCACAGTCCAATAACGTGAATTCAAGGTGAATTAAATGCTCTAAATTGCCCCTATATAGTATAAGTGTGTGCTGAGTGATAGATTGGCATCCTGTCCTGGGTGTGCACCCAAAACGGTCTCCCCTGAATAGGAAT
Source organism: Corydoras sp. C115 (assembly GCA_019802505.1). NCBI lineage: Eukaryota > Metazoa > Chordata > Actinopteri > Siluriformes > Callichthyidae > Corydoras > Corydoras sp. C115. The sequence continues at coordinate 569,081 of JAFMOC010000029.1, forward strand.
GGGGAACCCCCCCCGACCCTAGTACAAGAGAATGGATGGAAGTAGGAAGATCCTGTAGGTGATTTTCCCTGTTCTCCGTGTTCCTCAGTGAGGAGTCTCGGGGGTCGCCCTCCCCCCACACCTCGCCCGCTCTCTGCGCCGTGATTGGTCGTTAGGGCGGCCGTGTCCCAAATCATCGGCTTTGATCTGTCCGTTCCGTTCCAATCGATCCGGTTCAGAAGGTGGAGGTTGACTCTGCAATTAACGGCCCGGACCAGACCTCAAGACAGTCGGAGTTCTGATTACAGCCCGCCCTGCAGCCCCCCCCCCTCCCCCCCACTGGGATTAACAGGAAAGTCAAACGTCATAAAGGACGCAGATGATTAAAGGCCTTTATGTGTAAAGTGTCCGTCCGTCGTCCTCGCCACCGTCACTGTTTGCTCGGGTCTCCGCGGCGTCCTCGCGTGGAATTAAGTCCGGGACGGAGTTAGCGCGGCGGCTAATGCATGCAGATAAGCCCGGCGCTTAAACGGAATCTAATTCTGATCTTTGATGTCCCCGTCCCCCGGGGCCCGAGCGGCCGGCGGAAATCCATACGCTTCACCTCGCGGCGCCACGTATCAACAAACACTCGGCTGAAACTCAATTACCCTGCGCCGCCGCGCCGGGGGGAGTTAAATGTCAGGTGATTTTCCCTCCCTGTGGTGGTGGGGGGGGGGGGGGTTTCGGCTGCTGATGGCGCGGCGGAAGATGTGACAGCTACACGTGGTTCCTCCAGATGGGCGGCGACGCCCGAAAAGAGAGAGAGACACCGGGGGACGGCGCGCTGATGGATCTGATGAGGAGGACGGATGGGAAAGGACGCAAGGCTCGCTGTGATGTCACTCCTGCATAAACGCGGGACACAGGGACCATGGGGACATCAACTTGTGATGTCATAAAATGTATGATGACCGGTATCAACAGCCATCATCTTGGGGGGGGGGGTTCCCCATGCCCATGCCCATGCCCATGCCCATCCAGGGGAGAACTTTCGGGTTCTGGACAGATACACCCAGGACAGGATGCCAATCCATCATTGGACACACACTCACTCACACAAACACTGTATACGGGTCAATTTGGAGCATTCACTTCACCTTGAATCCATGTTTTTGGACCGTGGGAGGTAACCGGAGAACCCGGAGGAAACCCACGCGGACAAAGGGAGAACATACAAACTCCACCCAGATTGGGATTCGAACCAGGAATCCCCAGGGCTGAGAGGAGAACATGCCAACCACCACCCCACCATGCTGCCCTGTTTTTTTTTTGTTTTTTTTTATAATATTAAAATTTATTTATAGAACCCGTTCTTAATTATTGGCGGCGTTTCCGTGGATACTGATGATGAGGATCGTTAATGAGCGCAGACGTAACGAGGAGCGGGATCAGAGGTGAGGCGGCCCTCGCGGCGGCTCCTCGTTAAAGGTTACGAAGCCGAGTGAACCCTGTTTACTCCGCAGCGTAGCGTGCGTTTCGTTCGAATCGATAGATCCTTCCGCGCGCCGCGCCGCGGCCCGTGGGAGGCGACCTTCACCCGAACAATGGACCCGGACGGGGCGGCGGCCTCGGGAAAGGTCACGGCGCGTCCGTCACGGTGAGCGTCGGCGAGGCTTTCACGCTTTAAAGCCGGGTGCAGAGCCGCTGCGAAGTCGGGCACCGGTGTCTGGCGAGGGCGGGCCTTGCGATCCACGGCTCTAATTAGTGAACCTCATGTTCAGATACAGGACTACATCGTCTTCCACATTGAGATTCATCTCACTCCTCATGTGCTGTCCCATCAGGCCCCGAGGCCCTGCCTCCCACATGCCGGCGTGCCTCTGCACGTCTTGTGAGGACCGGCGAGGCATCGTCTCTGCAGAACACCATGACATGAGGTAACACTTATTAACCCCTCCGCCCGTTCCTCGTTCTCCGCGCAGAACCCGGCCCCCCCCGGCTTGGGCGTGAGCATGTTCTCCGTACGCCTCCGTTCGCGAGTCTGCGTGTTATCAAAGCGCAGGTTTCTGGCGTGGAGAAAACCAAACGGATGAAGCGCGCGCCGGACCCGAGGGCCGGACAAGGGGGCCGTTCCCGAGGGCCGCTCTCGGACCTGAGCGTAACGATCCGGGATGCAGGTAACGCGCTAATTGGGCGAGCGAACATGTTTCAGGTGGTAGCTCCGTCTTGCCGGCCGGCTCGTCCTCACCGAAGCGCAATCCCCCCGGCTCGCCGGCCCCCCCGCCCCGGAGAAACTTTTAGAGTGCGCAACTTTATAATTGGAGTGTGTGATGGGAGTGTAATGGCCGCTTCCTGTGTTCCCGCCTCTCTGATCACGCTCTGGCGGCGGCGGTGGCGGCGCCGCGCAACGAGTGCATTCAGCAGTTCGGCCCGCACGCCTCCACCTCCACTCGGCCCTAATTTAATCCTCAGAGATTAGGAGTCGAGAGCCTGTGTTGGATGTAGAACTCGAGGTGTGTGAGTGTGTGTGTGTGTGTGTGCGTGAGTGTGTGTGTGTGTTGCCGGGTTGTTGCCCGGTGATAACCTGCCTCGCATCCTGGATTAAAAGACAGAATAAAGTTCAAAATGTGATTTACGTTTCAGCAGCCGTGTTCGGGGGTTCGGGGGGGGGGGGGGGGGTGATGTAGCGCTCCTGTGTGTGGTGGTGGTGGTGGTGGTGGAGAAGCAGGATCTGCACCGCAGGGGGCATCGTGAGGTACGGTCAGGAGGGTAATGGAGACAGTGTGCTGCACCAGCGGGGTCTGCCGGGTCAAATCTCTGCCACGTGAGACGCATGTTCAGAGTCCTCTGCTCGTGCATCGTCCTTATCCCCAACAGCTAGGGTGGGGCCGTGGGTGGGGCCCCAAAGTCTTTCTTTGACTCCTCCAGCAGACTCCTCCAGTTCTGGATCACCTCTATCCCTGACAGTAGTGCAGGGGCCGGGGGTGGGGGTGAGGGGTGGAGCCAGGGTCGGGGCCCAAAGTCCTTCTAAACAAATCTCTAAAACTTAAACCTGAACCGAACAAGCAGAAGATCCACATGAGGGGGCCTAATTGAATTGGGGGCCCTCGTGAGGCTCAGTCAGGGGCTCCGTGGTGATTCCACTTCAGTCCCGAGGCCCTGCTTAGCAAATGGACTCAAACATCTGATCTCATGAATAATTAACGACGAACGTTGGATTATTAATGAGGTATTAAAACCGCCGCACGCATCCAAACAGCGCGTTTAACCCGTGTGTGTGTGTGTGTGTGTGTGTGTTCAGTGTGTGTGTGACACGTTGAGTTGCCAAACACCACCGTGCACCTCCCCCTCGACCCCGACTGACCTCCCACAGACCTGACACGACAACACATTTATACCAATATTTATTCTCCTGCAGATTCAGACTCACATACACTCACATGCACAACCACACACAACCACACACACACACTCTCACGCACAACCACACACATACACACAACACACATACACTCACAACCACACACATACACACAACCTCACACAACCACACACATACACTCACATGCACAACCACACACAACCACACACATGCACAACCACACACATACACACACACAACCACACACATACACACACACACGCACAACCATACACATACACTCACAACCCCACACATACACACAACACACATACACTCACACGCACAACCACACACATACACACAACCACACACATACACTCACATGCACAACCACACACACAACCACACACATACACACACACACACACACACACACGCACAACCATACACATACACTCACACGCACAACCACACACATACACAACCACACACAAACACTCACAACCACACACATACACACACACAACCACACACATACACACACACACGCACGTACAACCATACACATACACTCACACGCACAACCACACACATACACCTACACGCACAACCACACACATACATACACACACATACACACAACCACACACATACACTCACAACCATACACATACACTCACACACACAACCACACACACACACATACACACACGCACAACCACACACATATACATACTCACTCACAAACACACACACATATACACTCACACACATACACACACACACACACTCCCTCCCCGCACGTCTTTGCTCTGGTCTGTAAGTGAAGGGGATATGTCTTTCTTTCTTTCTTTATTTGTTGCGCGTTCACCCGGCGCTGAACCGACGCCATCGTCAGGCTCGGCACGTTCTAAGCGTTTCCTGCGGAGGGAGCCGTTGATCATGAGTGTGGAAGCGTGGGAGAGATGCCCCCCCCTTCCCTCCGGACTCTGGTTCCCCGTCCCCCGGTCACAGATCCCGTTCCATCTGATTTCCTTCGGCGTCTGATGTTTTATGGACGACTTCTGATCCCCCCCCCCGCCCCCCGGTTTTAATGAGCTCCCCGGACGTGAAGGCGGGATTAACCGGCGTTCTGTCGGTCGCTTCATCCGCCGCTCCGTTGTTCCCTCGTTCAGTTCCAGGTTCTGGTTCGAGGTTCGAGTCCCGTGCCCCCGTGCTCGGCGCCGTCGCTCCGTCCGTGTTGTTCTCATCGGCGCGAAAAGTGTGAAAGATTAAATGGGTTGTTTTTGCGGTTGGCCCCGCTTTCGACCGCGTTCTGTTCCAGTTCTGCGCGGAACGTGGGAGGAACCGGCGCCCTGTCGAGGTCCGTGACACGTGAGCTTTCCGATTTTCCAGCCATCGCACGTTTATCGACGGGAGCAGCGAGCGGGGCGTGGCGCTTTAATAAAGGTCACAGCACCGCAGCCCCCCAAAATGTTAAGGGCACGAGGAACACGTTCTTCATGTGAGTTCTGGAACCCTTTTGATTAAAGGTTCTCGGTACGGACCCTGAGTGAGAGACTGATTTATTTCATTCATTATCTTGGGCGCCAATCCATCGCTGGGCACACACTCACTCACACAGACACACTCTACTGTATATGGGGCAATTTAGAGCAGTCAATTCACCTTGAATCTATGTTTTTGGACTGTGGGAGGAAACCGGAAACACGGGGAGAACATGCAAACTGGATGAGTGTGACGTGCTGACCACCGTACCGATTTTCTTTAAAGGTTTATTAATTAATTTAAAAAAAACCGAAATACATCACACAGGCGGTGGCTCTGTGGTTGGCATGTTCTCCTCCCAGCACTGGCGATCCAGGTTCGAATCCCAATCTAGGTGCAGTTTGCCAGATATGCTCTCCCCATATCCACATGGGTTTCCTCTGGGTTCCCCGGTTTCCTCCCACAGTCTAAAAAACATGAGTTTAAAGTGAATTGGCCGCTCTAAAAATTGCCCCCATATAGTGTATTGTGTGTCTGTGTATGAGTAAGTGTGTGTGCTCTCCTGGGTGTATCCACCAAGCGCCCGATACGTTCTCCCCTGGATGACCATGGGGAACCCAACCCCTCCCTCAAACTTTCGGGCATACATATATATGGGGCAATTTAGATAGGGGCAATTTAGAGCAGTCAATTCACCTTGAATCTATGTTTTTGGACTGTGGGAGGAAACCGGAGACACGGGGAGAACATGCAAACTGGATGAGTGTGACGTGCTGACCACCGTACCGATTTTCTTTAAAGGTTTATTAATTAATTTAAAAAAAACCGAAATACATCACACAGGCGGTGGCTCTGTGGTTGGCATGTTCTCCTCCCAGCACTGGCGATCCAGGTTCGAATCCCAATCTAGGTGCAGTTTGCCAGATATGCTCTCCCCATATCCACATGGGTTTCCTCGGGTTCCCCTGGTTTCCTCCCACAGTCTAAAAAACATGAGTTTAAAGTGAATTGGCCGCTCTAAAAATTGCCCCCATATAGTGTATTGTGTGTCTGTGTATGAGTAAGTGTGTGTGCTCTCCTGGGTGTATCCACCAAGCGCCCGATACGTTCTCCCCTGGATGACCATGGGGAACCCAACCCCTCCCTCAAACTTTCGGGCATACATATATATGGGGCAATTTAGATAGGGGCAATTTAGAGCAGTCAATTCACCTTGAATCTATGTTTTTGGACTGTGGGAGGAAACCGGAGACACGGGGAGAACATGCAAACTGGATGAGTGTGACGTGCTGACCACCGTACCGATTTTCTTTAAAGGTTTATTAATTAATTAAAAAAAAAACGAAATACATCACACAGGCGGTGGCTCTGTGGTTGGCATGTTCTCCTCCCAGCACTGGCGATCCAGGTTCGAATCCCAATCTAGGTGCAGTTTGCCAGATATGCTCTCCCCATATCCACATGGGTTTCCTCTGGGTTCCCCGGTTTCCTCCCACAGTCTAAAAAACATGAGTTTAAAGTGAATTGGCCGCTCTAAAAATTGCCCCCATATAGTGTATTGTGTGTCTGTGTATGAGTAAGTGTGTGTGCTCTCCTGGGTGTATCCACCAAGCGCCCGATACGTTCTCCCCTGGATGACCATGGGGAACCCAACCCCTCCCTCAAACTTTCGGGCATACATATATATGGGGCAATTTAGATAGGGGCAATTTAGAGCAGTCAATTCACCTTGAATCTATGTTTTTGGACTGTGGGAGGAAACCGGAGACACGGGGAGAACATGCAAACTGGATGAGTGTGACGTGCTGACCACCGTACCGATTTTCTTTAAAGGTTTATTAATTAATTAAAAAAAAAAACGAAATACATCACACAGGCGGTGGCTCTGTGGTTGGCATGTTCTCCTCCCAGCACTGGCGATCCAGGTTCGAATCCCAATCTAGGTGCAGTTTGCCAGATATGCTCTCCCCATATCCACATGGGTTTCCTCCGGGTTCCCTGGTTTCCTCCCACAGTCTAAAAAACATGAGTTTAAAGTGAATTGGCCGCTCTAAAAATTGCCCCCATATAGTGTATTGTGTGTCTGTGTATGAGTAAGTGTGTGTGCTCTCCTGGGTGTATCCACCAAGCGCCCGATACGTTCTCCCCTGGATGACCATGGGGAACCCAACCCCTCCCTCAAACTTTCAGGCATACATATATATGGGGCAATTTAGATAGGGGCAATTTAGAGCAATCAATTCACCTTGAATACATTTTTCTGAATTGTGGACTCCCCACTCACCCCCCACTCACCCCCCCCCCCAGAAGTTTAAAGACGTGTGAACTCTGTGCAGTCCCATCAGAGTTTGTGGGGTGACTATATGCAGTGTAAACAGTTTGGGGAAGGCCCCATTTGCACAAAACAACGTCTATGTAGGTATGACCATCCACCCGTGATTGGTCCACCACACACTACGCACCGCGCCTGGCGTCCCTGACCCTCGGGACCTCACACGGTTCTCCAGGAGAACGCGGTGCCCGGTTTCCGTCCCCCCCGGTGCCGAGTGCCCCGCCCGCCTGCCCTCGCTCGGCGTTATTGCTCCTGCGGCCCTGCAATCTGCGTCCGGATCGATACTAATCATATCATCGCTTTTGATGAACACCCGGCTCGGCTTTACAATCGCTTTAATGACGCCGACACAAGAGGACATCGATCACGCGCCGCCGTCGCCCGTAATAAACCCCCAGTGACGGGATAGGCCATTATCGGGCCGCATTAGCGGATGCCCGCTGTAATAAAATGAAGCTTTGGCGCTCGGAGACGTCGAGGTGATGCCGAGTGACAAACGAGACGGCGGCGCGGCGCCGCGCACCACACTCCGGATTATTTACGCCGCCGGTCGGGTTCCGCGGTCCGCTCCAGCGACCTACAGAACCGGGGTGTGACCTCGTCAATGTTCCTCTGGATTCATTACGAGGTTACGACGTCGGCTGAAGGTTCGAACCTTAGGTGGCTCGAGCGGCGACGTGGAATGAAACGCCGTCTGTTCGAAGTGTTCCAAACCTTCGGATGCAGCGGTAAGTTTAAGGTGAATTGGCCGCTCTAAAAATTGCCCCCTTATAGTGTATTGTGTGTCTGTGTATGAGCGAGTGTGCTCAGGGATGGATCGGCGCCCTCGTCTGGGTGTATCCACCCAGCGCCCGATACGGGATACCACTGGTAACCCAACCCCACCCCCAACCTTTCGGGCATACATTCACTGTATGGGGCAATTTAGATAGGGGCAATTTAGAGCAGCCAATTCAACGACGTCTGTTTTGAGTGTTCCGAACCTGCGGCGGTGGATCCGTGCTGCGAGGTACGATGCTGCGGTGGTGGTGGCGCAGAGTTCCGGCGTTGGTCCCTGAAGGCTGCGCTGTTCCCGCGTTCGAAGGAGAACACGCCGTCGCCGGAAGAACCTCGCTGCGGGCGAATTATGAGAACATGAAAAAACACCTCGGGGACGAAATCGGGAAAACAAAGACGGAATCAAACCCAATATCAGACCGATCACGGGCCCCGGGGCCTCCTCTGGTTCTGCACTGCGATCACACGCGTTCCGACGCCGCCGCTCGCTCACAACAAAGCGCTCGCCGTTTAAAGGCTGGTGGAGAACGGCGACGGGAACCGGACACGTTTATTCAAATAAGCTTTTCATTTGACTCAAATCGGCGGCGGAGGAGATGATTGGACGGCTGGGTAGGAGGAGGCGGAGCTTTTGCGTCCGCCCGCCCCGTCCTGTTCTTGCGCTTCCACGTGAGAACAAAGCACCGGGCGTCCTCCTGTCCCCTCACGTGCCACACGGACGAATCGCCGCCGCCCGGGTCGCCCCATTCATCATGATGTCACCTGTAATGGCTGCTAAATTAGCCGTGCGTTTTGCGAGCGCGGACGCGAATCAATCTGATTGGCTGTATATCTGCATGGCCCGCTCGGCCAGACCTCGGCCCCGCCCTCGGCGGCGTGCCGGACTCGCGCTCCATTTGCCGTCCGCACGCGGAACAGCCTTCAAATCCAGAGCGCCATAATGCCGCGCACGCTTGAACGGAGCTCTGTGGTGACGGCGCCGCGGTCTGCGGCTGAGCGTGGAGGGGGAGGGGGGCAGAGGGACGGGTATTAAAGGGAGGGCTTTTTGGTGAAATCTGAGGGGTAATTACCAGACGGAGGAGCAGAGTGACCGACCGAACTGACAGGCGGCGGGAGGGGGAACCGGCGACGGAACGAGGTAGAGAACCGGCTCGAGCCTAATCACCAGGTTCCAAAGGTTCTTCAAAGCCAACAGCCTCCACCCACATGCTTCATTCGGGCTCCATTTGGTTCTCCTTTGGGGCTTTATTTGGTCCTTCTTTGGGGTTTTTTTGGGGCTCGATTTGGTTCTCCTTTATTCATTCATTCATTATCTTCTGCTTTATCCTGGTTCTCCTTTAGTGCTCTGTTATTTGGTCCTCCTTAAGTGCTCCATTTGTTCCTTTTTTGTGGCTTCCTTTGGTCCTTCTTAGGGCCTGTTTTGGTTCTCCTTTTGGGGCTCCAATTTTTCCCTCTTTGGGGCTCCCTTTGCTCCCTCTTAGGGCCTGTTTTGGTTCTCCTTTGAGGCTCCATTTGGTTCTCTTTGGGGCTCCCTTTGCTCCTTCTTGGGGCCTGTTTTGGTTCTCCTTTAGCATTCAATTTGGTTCTCCTTTAGAGCTTTATTTGGTCCTATTTTGGCGCTCCCTTTGTGCCCTCTGAGACCTTTTTTTGGTTCTCCTTTGGGGCTCCCTTCAGGTTCCTTTCGGGTTCTGTGACTGTAACGTGTGGCCGTGCGTTCGGGGTGTAAATAAGGACACCTTTTTGCCTTCGACAGAAAACCAAAAAAAAGAAGGTTCCTGGAGGAGGAGGATGATGATGATGAGGATGAGTGGAAGCGCCTCGCTGGTTCATATTTAATTTCCTTGTTTATAAAGAAACTATATAGTCTATATAGTTTATAAAGTCTCTGCACGGCGAAAAACACACAACCCTGCACCCTCAACCTCATAATCAACCACCCAGTCCTCACCGTCTCACTCCGTCTCACGCAGCTCCGTCCGGTCTCGGCAGCTTAGTTCTCGTTACTACGTCGTCGCCACGGCGACATGTGGAGGAGACGCAGCTCCGACTGCAGCGGGTTTTCAACCTGACAGTTAAACACGCAGCTTACAATACAGCGCTCTCTCTTACCCCCCTCTCTCTCTCTCACTCTCTCTCTTACCCCCTCTCTCTCTCTCTCTCTCACTCTCTCTCTTACCCTCTCTCACTCCCTCTCTCTCACTCCCTCTCCCTCTCTAACTCCCTCGCTCACTCCCTCTCCCTCACCCCCTCTCTCTCCTCTCTCTCCCTCTCTCTCTTACCCCCTCTCTCCCTCACTCTCTCTCTCTCTCTCTTACCCCCTCTCTCTCACTCCCTCACTCCCTCTCTCTCTCTCTCTCACCCCCTCTCTCTCCTCTCTCTCCTCTCTCCCTCACTCTCTCTCTCTCACTCTCTCTCCTTCTCTCTCTCCCTCTCTCCCTCACTCTCTCACTCTCTCTCTCCCTCACTCTCTCACTCTCTCTCTCTCACTCTCTCTCTCTCACTCCCTCTCTCTCACTCTCTCTCTCTCACTCCCTCTCTCTCTTACCCTCTCTCACTCCCTCTCTCTCACTCCCTCTCTCTCTCTCTCTTACCCCCTCTCTCTCCCTCTCTAACTCCCTCGCTCACTCCCTCTCCCTCACCCCCTCTCTCTCCTCTCTCTCTCCCTCTCTCTACCCCCTCTCTCCCTCACTCTCTCTCTCTCTCTCTTACCCCCTCTCTCTCACTCCCTCACTCCCTCCTCTCTCCCTCTCTCCCTCTCCTCTCTACCCCTCTCTCTCTCACTCTCTCTCTCTCTCTCTTACCCCCTCTCTCTCCCTCACTCTCTCTCTCTCACTCTCTCTCCTTCTCTCTCTCCCTCACTCTCTCACTCTCTCTCTCCCTCACTCTCTCACTCTCTCTCTCTCTCTCTCACTCCCTCTCTCTCACTCTCTCTCTCTCTCTCTTCACTCTCTCCTCTCTCTCTCTCTCACCTCCTCTCTCTCTCACCCCCTCTCTCTTCTCTCTCTCCCTCTCTCTCTTACCCCCTCTCTCTCCCTCTCTCCCTTACTCTTTCTCTCTCTCTCTTACCCCCCCTCTCTCTCCCTCACTCTCTCTCTCCCTCACGCTCTCTCTCCCTCACTCTCACTCTCACTCTCTCTCTCTCTCACTCTCTCTCTCGCTCTCTCTCTCACTCTCTCTCTCTCGCCCGGGCGACCCCCTCGCCTGGCGTTGTATTTCATTATGAGCGAGACACTTAATTGTGCCCAATTATCTCCCGCCGCGTCCCGGCGCTGCCGCCCCCCCCCCTGCCGTTAACATCCTGCGAGCGATCATCCTCACGCTGCGAGGCCGCGACTCGTCTGAGGGTTCGATCCTGATGCCTTCATCACAGCGTCCACAAACTTACGGCACAAACCTTCGGCCCGGTGACGCCACCTCAAGGTTACACGGAAACACGGGCGTCCGTCAGGGAACGGACTGCCCCCCCGCCCCCCCGAGGGCGCCGGCGATCATCCCCGGCTGGTTAGCTGCTCGCGGGACGTGACGGGCTTGTTTTAACCTTTGGCCGCGCCCTGCTCATCCCGCGTCTTTTATTCCGTTAACGAGGTCCGCCGTCTCGGGCGAGGCCGACACCCCGCGTTAGGTTCGCCGCGAGGCGCGGCCGAGGGCGGTGGCGCGGGAGGCTCCTCGGATTTACGGCGGAGGTCGATGCGATCGTACGTGACGACCGTGTGATTACTGTGATTAGTGCCGGCTTAACTGCTTTAGATCATTAGGATGACATTGCACTTTAGTAGGTTCTCCCCAGTACATGGACTATATGGGATCATTATTTTTTAGTTTAAATCAGATACTTGGATTTAAACATACTAATTTACACCAAGGGCGGCACGGTGGCTTAGTGGTTACCACATTCGCCTCTCAGCGCTAGGGATTCCCGGTTCGAATCCCCATCTGGGTGGAGTTTCCATGTTCTCCCCGTGTCCGCGTGGGTTTCCTCCGGGTTCTGCGGTTTCCTCCCACAGTCCAAAAACATGGATCAAGTCAATTGAATTCTCAAAATTGCCCCATATAGAGTGTGTCTATGTGAGTGAGTGTGTGCCCAGCGATAGATTGGCGCCCTGTCCTGGGTCTATCTGCCCAGCGCCCGAAACGTTCTCCCCTGGATGGACATGGGGAACCCCACCGCGACCCTAATAGAGGAAAAAGTGGAAGATAATGAATGAATGAATGAATGAATGAATTTACACCAACGTCTTGAGATTGGGCGTCTATGATGATGCGTCGGTGATGTTCTGTGATGTCATAATAGTCCTATCCCGGCAGATTGAACCTCGTGCTGCAGTTACAACTCTAAAACGTGTTAACGGATCAGGACGAGGGTTCCATTCCGGGGTCCGGGGTAGAATATTTATATTTAACCCCGTTACACATCAGTTTTAAAGGAAGCATGTGATCGAATCGGAGCTGGATGCTGATTGGCTGAGGTTTTATATACTGACCTCGGGAAAGAGGAATGGCGCCGCGTCTTTCACCCCGAACAATAACTGTCAGCCCTTTTGTCCGCGGGCGCCTTTGCCTCCTGAGATACTCCTCGTAAGCGCGGGTTACGACTCTTGCGTATACATCACCGTGACAAAGGCGTCAATAGATTGCGGAATCTAAATTTGGCCGCTTAACGAGCGGCGTATAAACAGATGTGTGATTAATTAGGCAGAACGCAGGCCGGCCGGCCGGCCGCCCGCCGCTTACTCACCTTTTAATTGCTTATTGACATCCCGGACCGCAGGACCGTAAACGCCACGTAAGTCAAGTTAATGAAAGCACCGGGCGGCGGCGGCTAAAAGCGCGGCCTGAAAGACGCCGCCGTCTCGCTTCCTTATTTATCTCTGCACTTTAAAGGCGATTGAGGACGAGGCCGCACCTACTCCACCTGAAGGTTCTCCTGAGGAGGCGCTCTGACATCACCGAACCTTTAGTTTAGTTTAGAGCTGTGGTTACTAACGGACACTGTCCTTAATTACATCTGTTTAACTTACTTTGATCTAAAGGAAGAAGAATTCAAAGAATGGAAAAGATTTAACCCTCATTAAGGAGTTTCTGATTCGTTGTGTGATTTGATTCATTACATGATTTATTATTTGTCATTGTGTGATTCTCTGTGTGATTTATTATGTGACTTACTATGTAATTCATTACGATTCATTGTGTAATTCAGGTTGTGTGATTCGTTCACATTCAGGAGGTGATTAATAGTATGGATCAGGAGTATGATTCATTGTATGATTCATTGTCTGATGCATTGTGTGATTTATTGTGTGATTCAGGAGGCAATTCATTGTGTGATTCAGGAGGTGATTCAGGAGGTGATTTATTGTGTGATTCATTGTGTGATTCAGGAGGTGATTAATAGTATGATTCATTGTCTGTTTCATTGTGTGAATCATTGTCTGATTCAGGAGGTGATTCACTATGTGATTCAGGAGGTGATTTATTGTGTGATTCACTGGTGATTCAGGAGGTGATTCGTTGTTTGATTCAGTGGTGATTCAGGCTTGTTGTGTTATCTGAATGTTGTCTGAACGTTGCAGCTCCAGGTTAAACTCCCGTTCTCTCTGTAATTTGTTAAAATTTTGTCTCTGATCGTCTTTCTTACTCATGCAACAATTCTAATGAGTCTGGCTTCAAAGCACCTGTGTGTGTGTGTGTGTGTGTGTGTGTGTGTGTGTCAGTCAGTCAGAAAATTCCAAACGTACTTCGGTTCAGGCTTTATATCAGGATAATAATGGTGTGTGTGTGTGTGTGTGTGTGTGTGTGTGTCTCCACGGTTACCGACCTGCGCCCCCCCCATCCCCCCACGTCTGTCTGATCAGATACCTTCACACCGTCTTTCAAGTGCACTTTAATTGGGATCGTTCACTTTTAAGGGTTGGTTACCTCCTCCAGGAATAACGAGATGTGGAGGCCGCTCACTTCTTTTGTAATTAGAGAAACTCCGTTCAGCTAATCACGTCCAGCTTCCGCCGCACCGTCGCCGCCCGGGAACCGCGGGATAATGAGCGGGAACGCTCGCAGATCCAGACGGATAATGAGGGGAAAAGAAACGCATTCCCCACCTCAGACTGGACGGGATAGGACTAAAACTGGAGATGAACTCCGACGTACCGCAGGGTTCCTGATGCCAGGTTCGAACCCCGAACCGAATGCCGTCACAGTTCTCAGAACCGGATCAGGAACCAACCTTTCGCCCCGTTCCACCTCCGGCAGTTTAATTGCGTTCCTGAGACGGCAGGTTCTCCCGCGTTCCTCCACCGCTGGCTCTCATGATTAGATCCTTCATCTCTCCTCCATCACAGCACCTGAACCTCCATCAGCGCCCCGTCGCCCTCGCTGTCGCTAATTACTGCTGATGAGCGGCAGCAGGTGTATGGAGAACCAGCTCGTTAAACCCTGAGAGTCGGAACAGGTGGAGCGTCTGTTCCGCTACAACTCAGCCTCGTCTGTCCGCGTGGAGGAGGAACCTTTAAAAGCTGCGTGTGAACCTCACCCCAACTCTCCTCACCCACCATCTCCCCCCCCGCAGCTCTGCTCCATGTGCACAAAAGACTTCAGTTCTAATTCATCCCAAAGGTGTTCTACAGGGTTGAGGGTCAGACAACAGCTTCCACATCATCATCATCGTCAGCTTTCATCATCATCATTGTCATTATCATATTTAACATCACTTTCAAATTCATCACCTTCATATTTATCACCCATCATCATCATTTCATCATCTTTAATTTTATATTCATCATCATCTTCATCATCATCTTCATCACATCACCATCTTCATCATCTGCATAACTATTATCATCTGCATCATCATCATCATCATCACCATCCTAATCATCATAACCACCATCATCACATCATCTGCATCACTGTCACCTGCGTCATCACCATCTTCATCATCTACATCACTATCATCTGCAGCATCATCATCTTCATCACCATCCTAATCATCATAACCACCATCATCACATCATCTGCATCACTGTCACCTGCGTCATCACCATCTTCATCATCTACATCACTATCATCTGCAGCATCATCATCTTCATCACTATCATCATCTGCATCATCACCATCTTCATCATCTGCATCACTATCATCTGCATCATCACCATCATCATCTACATCACCATCTTCATCATCTGCATCATCATCATCACATCACCATCATCATCATCTTCATCATCATCATCATCATCTTTATCAGATCGGTGTATGGCTGTAGGTTCCACAGTCAGTGTTAATAGAACCTATTCTGATGTTCATAACTCTGAGCTCAGCGGCCACCTGAAACCTGGATTCTGTTCACGATGGACCCCCCTTCCCGTATGTTCTAACATTAACATGTTCTCCTGAAGTTCAGCATAATCATCATAACCACCTTCATCATCACATCATCATCTGCATCATCACCATCTTCATCATCTGCATCACTATCATCTGCATCATCACCATCTTCATCATCTACATCACTATCATCTGCAGCATCATTTTCATCATCTGCATCATCATCACCATCTTCATCATCATTACATCACCATCTTTATCATCTGCATCATCATCACCATCTTCATCATCATTACATCACCATCTTTATCATCTGCATCATCATCACCATCTTCATCATCTACATCACTATCATCTGCAGCATCATTTTCATCATCTGCATCATCATCACCATCTTCACCATCATTACATCACCATCTTTATCATCTGCATCATCATCACCATCTTCATCATCATTACATCACCATCTTTATCATCTGCATCATCACCATCTTCATCATCATTACATCACCATCTTTATCATCTGCATCATCACCATCTGCATCACTATCATCACCATCATCATCATCACCATCATCATCTTCATCATCATCATCATCATCTTTATCAGATCGGTGTTTGGCTGTAGGTTCCATGGTCAGTGTTAATAGAACCGATCCTGATGTTCATAACCCTGAGCTCAGCGGCCACCTGAAACCTGGATTCTGTTCATGATGGAACCCCCCCCCGTATGTTTTAACATTAACATGTTCTCCTGAAATTCAGCATAATTATCATAACCAACTTCATCATCATCACTTTATCATCTGCATCACTGTCATCATCATCTGCATCATCACCACCTTCATCATCTACATCACTATCATCTGCAGCATCATCATCTTCATCATCTGCATCACTATCATCATCATCTGCATCATCACCATCTTAATCATTTGCATCACTATCATCTGCATCATCACCATCTTCATCATCTACATCACTATCATCTGCAGCATCATCTTCATCATCATCATCATCATCTATCAACATCATCATCCGCATCATCACCATCTTCATCAACTGCATCATCATCATCATCATCATCTTTATCAGATCGGTGTATGGCTGTAGGTTCCACGGTCAGTGTTAATAGAACTGATCCTCAGCACCTGAAACCTGGATTCTGTTCACGATGGAAACCCCCCCCCCCCGTATGTTCTAACATTAACATGTTCTCCTGAAGTTCAGCACCACCGCCGTCCAACTGTTTATACTGTGTATGTCCTTATAGCAACCTCCATCCTGGACCTCTCTCTCTCTCTCCTTGGGACGTTCAGGTTCTCGTGAGGTTATTTTGAAGGGCATTGTGCCGCGGTTCTGGTTGGAGATCAGAGGTTTTGGCGCACCCCTCTTCATCACCGAGCTCCAGCGGTGCAGGCGGTCGCGTTGCCTCAGGTGTGTTCTGTAGAACGTTATGCAAACAGTTTGGGGAAGGTCCGTCTGTTCCGCAGTGCAGTAAACGAGGCGGAGGAAGTTTGGTGTGAAAGAACGAGAGAACGGATCTCACTCTTCATTCTTCTGTAAGTGTGAGTACGAATCGACCACCGTCAGCACTAATGGACAGAGTGTGTGTGTGTGTGTGTGTGTGTGTCGATTCAAATGATATACTTATCGAATAAAAACAATCCATAAGGACAGAACCCGAGACGTTTTTAATTCACTCAGACGCCGGTTCTATAGAAATGACCTCAGCGCAGAACCTGAAACTCCACCAATAAAAGTTTCTGAACTAAAGTATTGGGACGCCAACACTGCACACCTACAGGAGAGGACCTGGCTCACAGTTGGCATTCTGATTCATCCCAATGGGGTGTGCGCTTGGTGGGAAACGTTCCGGATCGCACACGGCGCGGCGGGAGTTGGTTTCCCACCAACCTCCCAGCCCATTGGGATGAATTAGAACGCCGACGGATCCGCGTCTGGGCCGTAATCGAGTTGAACGTCGTCTGCAGAGTTCTGTCGGTTCCGCGGCGGCACGCGCTCATTCCGCCCGGAGCGTTCGGGCCGCCGCATCGTGTTTGTGAGAACCCACGTTCTGCACTGGAGGAGTTTCGGGGTGCGGAGCGTCTGAGGGCGTTTAGTCTGATGGGTCTTTAATGTTCTGATCGGTGAGTAACGGCGGCACGCCCGCTGCGCGGCATGGAATCGGCTTCTAATCGCCCTCAAACGGGACTCAACGCGTTACGGCGGGAAGAGAGGAAATCCAACATCATCTAATGTCGGAGAACATTAATATCACATCAGTGCGATGCTCGGCCGCCGTCGCGGCTGACCCGGCTCATCCCGCCGAACCTCGGCTCTCGGCCTTAGCATCCGTCAGTCTGCAGGCCTCGCGGCACGTCGGCATCTTTAATTCCGCTCGTTAAGCCATCTATTTATTTTATAAAGCCGTTTGCCGGGCGGGTGGAGGACAGAGTGGGGGTGAGGGGGAGGCGGAGGCGGGGGGAGGCTGCAGGGGGGTGGTTGATCTACAGCTGACACTGTAAACCAGGCTCCTCTGTAATTTGTTTGTCAACCGATGATTAAACGGCGGGTAAACACGCGAGCGTATGTGTCGTGGGAACCTCACCGGGCCGCCCGCCCCGCCCCCGAATAAACAACGTGCTCTAATTATTCTCATTAGCGCCTCGCGACCCGCCGCGCCGCTTTATTAAAACGCACGGTGAAAGAAAAATATACGGCCTCCATACGCCGCCGCGTCGCCGTCACCTAATTAATCAGCCGCGGTGGAGTCGCCGAGGAAGAGATGGACGCCTCACAATGCCCACCCCCCCCCGACTCAAGGTGGAGGTGCCAGCTGTTCGGTCCGTGTTGATGGGGCGCCGGGGACCTGCCCGTGTCCTCGTCTGTTCGGCGGTGAAAAGAAACAACATGTGGTGGGTGGGTGGTGGCGTGCAGCGTTCAATCCGCCGTGAAGAATAGAGCGATGGAGGTGCGGACAGGTGGAGGTGGGCGTGGTCATGGGTTTTGTTCGACACACTGTTTAGCGTCAGGCGTTCCTGCGCTTTACGCCACTCTCTCAGCATTCACAGTGAGGTCCTCCACCTGAATAAGAGTTCTACAAAGAACTCAGGCGTGTTCTGTAGAACGTTATGCAAACAGTTTGGGGAAGGTCCGTCTGTTCCGCAGTGCAGTAAACGAGGCGGAGGAAGTTTGGTGTGAAAGAACGAGAGAACGTTCCTTCAAGCCGTCAGTAGTTCTCATAGAAGTTCCTAAAGCAGTTTTACAAAGAGGACCTCCACCTGAGTAACCTCGTGGCTTGTGAGGACCGAGCCTCAGTGGGCGGGGCCTTTCTTCCATGTGCGGTCGGGTAGTGTTCCCGATCAGGATGGAGGTGGGCGTGGTGGGCATGTTTTGTTTTTTTTGTCACGTGGTTCTCTTGTTTGTCCATGCCTTTTTGTTTTTATGTGGTTCTCTTGTTGGTCATGCCGTTCTGTTGTAGGTGGATGTGTGTACATGAGAACATTTGGGTTTTTGACGAGGAACACACAGGTGAAGTTCTCGGTTCCTTCAGGCCGTCAGTAGTTCTCATAGAAGTTCCTAAAGCAGCTTTACAAAGAGGACCTCCACCTGAGTAACCTCGTGGCTTGTGAGGACCGAGCCTCAGTGGGCGGGGCCTTTCCTCCATGTGCGGTCGGGTAGTGTTCCCGGTCAGGATGGAGGTGGGCGTGGTGGGCGTGTTTTTTGTTTTTTTTTTTGTCACGTGGTTCTCTTGTTTGTCCATGCTTTTTTGTTTTTATGTGGTTCTCTTGTTGGTCATGCCATTCTGTTGTAGGTGGATGTGTGTACATGAGAACATTTGGGTTTTTGACGAGGAACACACAGGTAAAGTTCTCGGTTCCTTCAGGCCGTCAGTAGTTCTCATAGAGGTGCCTAAAGCAGCTTTACAAAGAGGACCTCCACCTGAGTAACCTCGTGGCTTGTGAGGACCGAGCCTCAGTGGGCGGGGCTTTTCCTCCATGTGCGGTCGGGTAGTGTTCCCGGTCAGGATGGAGGTGGGCGTGGTGGGCGTGTTTTTTTTTTTTTTTGTTTGTCGCGTGGTTCTCTTGTTTGTCCATGCTTTTTTGTTTTTATGTGGTTCTCTTGTCGGTCATGCCGTTCTGTTGTAGGTAGATGTGTGTACATGAGAACATTTGGGTTTTTGACGAGGAACACACAGGTGAAGTTCTCGGTTCCTTCAGGCCGTCAGTAGTTCTCATAGAAGTTCCTAAAGCAGCTTTACAAAGAGGACCTCCACCTGAGTAACCTCGTGGCTTGTGAGGACCGAGCCTCAGTGGGCGGGGCCTTTCCTCCATGTGCGGTCGGGTAGTGTTCCCGGTCAGGATGGAGGTGGGCGTGGTGGGCGTGTTTTTTTTTTTTTGTTTGTCGCGTGGTTCTCTTGTTTGTCCATGCTTTTTTGTTTTTATGTGGTTCTCTTGTCGGTCATGCCGTTCTGTTGTAGGTGGATGTGTGTACATGAGAACATTTGGGTTTTTGACGAGGAACACACAGGTGAAGTTTTCGGTTCCTTCAGGCCGTCAGTAGTTCTCATAGAAGTTCCTAAAGCAGCTTTACAAAGAGGACCTCCACCTGAGTAACCTCGTGGCTTGTGAGGACCGAGCCTCAGTGGGCGGGGCTTTTCCTCCATGACCGGGAACAATAGGTGGATGTGTGTACATGAGAACATTTGGGTTTTTGACGAGGAACACACAGGTGAAGTTCTCTTGTTCCTTCAGGGCTTTTTTGTTTTCAGTAGTTCTCATAGAAGTTCCTAAAGCAGCTTTACAAAGAGGACCTCCACCTGAGTAACCTCGGGCTTGTGAGGACCGAGCCTCAGTGGGCGGGGCCTTTCCTCCATGTGCGGTCGGGTAGTGTTCCCCGGTCAGGATGGTTTGGGCGTGTTTTTTTTTTTTTGTTTAACCTCGCGTGGTTCTCTTGTTTGTCCATGCTTTTTTGTTTTTATGTGGTTCTCTTGTCGGTCATGCCGTACCCGGTTCTGTTGTAGGTGGATGTGTGTACATGAGAACATTTGGGTTTTTGACGAGGAACACACAGGTGAAGTTTTCGGTTCCTTCAGGCCGTCAGTAGTTCTCATAGAAGTTCCTAAAGCAGCTTTACAAAGAGGACCTCCACCTGAGTAACCTCGTGGCTTGTGAGGACCGAGCCTCAGTGGGCGGGGCTTTTCCTCCATGACCGGGTAGGTGGATGTGTGTACATGAGAACATTTGGGTTTTTGACGAGGAACACACAGGTGAAGTTCTCGGTTCCTTCAGGCCGTCAGTAGTTCTCATAGAAGTTCCTAAAGCAGCTTTACAAAGAGGACCTCCACCTGAGTAACCTCGTGGCTTGTGAGGACCGAGCCTCAGTGGGCGGGGCCTTTCCTCCATGTGCGGTCGGGTAGTGTTCCCGGTCAGGATGGTGGTGGGCGTGTTTTTTTTTTTTTTGTTTGTCGCGTGGTTCTCTTGTTTGTCCATGCTTTTTTGTTTTTATGTGGTTCTCTTGTTGGTCATGCCGTTCTGTTGTAGGTGGATGTGTGTACATGAGAACATTTGGGTTTTTGACGAGGAACACACAGGTGAAGTTCTCGGTTCCTTCAGGCCGTCAGTAGTTCTCATAGAAGTTCCTAAAGCAGCTTTACAAAGAGGACCTCCACCTGA
>JAFMOC010000029.1:595000-622500 GCA_019802505.1 Corydoras sp. C115
AGAGAGGGTGAGAGAGAGTGAGAGAGATCAAAAAATAAAACAATAGAGGAATTAAAAATGATTGACTTTAATGAAGTGAAGATCAAAAACAAAAGACTGAATGAAGTCAAAGACACAAAAGAATCAGAAACGAGTCAAAGAATCAAACAGAAGAATCTACAAATGACTCTTTATTTCCGAGCACATGACAGAACCGATGCTCTGATCACCACGGCGACAGACGCCGTCCACGAATAACCACCGAGTGAATCAGATCGTCAGGAACCAGGAATCGGGAACCGAGAGTCGGGAACCGGGAGTCGGGAACCGGGAACCGGGAGTCGGGAACCGGGAGTTAGGAACCAGGAGTCAAGAACTGGGAGTCAGGAGCTGGGAGTCAAGTACCAGGAGTTGGAAGCCGAGAGCCAGGAACTGTGAGTTGGGGACCGGGAACCAGGAGTTAAAAACCGGGAGTCAAGAACCAGGTGTCGGGAGCTGGGAGTCGGAATCCAAGAGCCAGCAACAGGGAGTCAAGAACCGAGAGTCGAGAACCGGGAGTCGGGAGCCGGGAGTCAGGAACCGGGAGTCAGGAGCCGGGAGTCAGGAGCCGGGAGTCAGGAGCTGGGTGTCGGGAGCTGAGAGTCAGGAACCAGGAGTCAAGTATCGAGTTGGAAGCCGAGAGCCAGGAACTGTGAGTTGGGGACCGGGAACCGGGAGTCAAGAACCAGGAGTCGGGAGCTGGGAGTCGGAATCCAAGAGCCAGCAAACGGGAGTCAAGAACCGAGAGTCAGGAGCTGGGAGTCGGAATCCAAGAGCCAGCAAACGGGAGTCAAGAACCGAGAGTCAGGAGCTGGGAGTCGGAATCCAAGAGCCAGCAAACGGGAGTCAAGAACCGAGAGTCGGGAATTGAGAGTCGGGAACCGGGAGTCGGGAACTGGGAGTCGGGAACCGGGAGTCGGGAACAGGGAGCCGGGAGTCGGGAACAGGGAGCCGGGAGTCGGGAGTCGAGAGTCAGGAACTGGGAGTCGGGGGCCAGGAACTATGAGTTGGGGATCGGGAACCAGGAGTAAAGAACCGGGAGTCAGGAGCTGGGAGTCAGAAGAGCAGCGAGGGGCGCAAAAGAGGGAACCAACCTGATTTGGGACGTCCTACAATCTCCTGAAGACGTTCTGATACCTTTGTCCACACGGTGCTTCTAAGAACTATAAAAAGTTTCTTGGTGTGTTCTAGTTCCTGCATGTTGTATTTAATCGATCGCTCTGTGTGGGGGCGGGTGTCGCGTGAGTTCAGAGGAACCGTTGGTTTGTATTTGCGTTTGTATCGTCTGAATTTATTTGGGTGTGGCGTGCGGGCGTGCGAGCGTGTGAGCGAGGGAGCGGGCGCTCATCCCTCAAGCGTAGTGCCGCGCGTAATTACCTTGTACATGACATTTATGCGCCATCTCTCAGAAATACGGCCATGCGGCGGTGCATCCTGTAATTAAATGCGTATTTGTCTTGGCGGTTGTATCTGCGCGGCCTGTTAAGTTGTGTTTTATTGCGCCGCGCCTCGCTCGCTGCACGCCGTCCGCCGCCGCCGCAGACCTCGCCTCCGAGAGAGGACGGCGAGGCGGCGCTCGTCTGCAATACGCCTTTTAATTCCTCAAGGACGGCGCGAGGCGATGCGCCATTATACGGAACGAGGCCTTCAGTGCCATCTGATACCGCCGCCACCTCCACCTCCACCGCCGCACATCTCCAACACAATGAACCAGACGGATTATGAAAACCAATTCAGTTCTATTATTATTATTATTATTAATGTCATCCAATGGGGTTGGGGGGGTTCCCGATGACCCCATGCCCTTCTGGGGGGGGTGTTCCCCATGCCCATCCAGAGGGGGGATGTTCCCCATGACCCCATGCCCATACAGTGGGGGGGGGGGGTGTTCCCCATGCCCATTTAGAGGAGGGGGGGGTTCCCCATGACCACATGCCTATCTGTGCCCATCCGGGGGAGAACAGGCGCTGGGCAGATACACCTAGAACAGGGTGCCAATCTATCACTGGGCACACACTCACTCTATATGGGGTAATTTAGAGCATTCAATTTAACCTTGAATCCATGTTTTTGGACTGTGGGAGGAAGCCCACATGGACACAGGGAGAACAAGCAGCATACTTTTGCTGATGCAGCACATTTTAAAGGATGACTCTTAGTTACTGCGCTCTCGCAGTATGGTTCTCTTGTAGTGCGGTTCCTCCCGCGGTACGGTTCTCTTGCAGTACTGTTCCTCTTGCAGTACTGTTCCTTTCGCAGTAAGGTTCTTGCGTGGTCCGGTTCTCCCACGGTACGGTTCTCTTGCGGTACGGTTCTCTCGAAGCATGGTTCTAAGGCGCGAGTCGTTATTCTTCCGCCAGAAAAACGGAAACCTGTAGAAAACAAAGCATCAGGTCTGACGGGCGAGGTCACAACGACGCAGCCGGGGGCGCGGAACGCGGAACGTTGGGCGCAGAACCGGCGGGCAGGTACGAGTGAGAGATCAGCTTCACGGAGAACCGCAGAACGATGCGAGAGCGAGAGAGAGAAAGAGACGTTCTACAGAGTGGAGATTGATTTTTCTACCTGACCGCCACAGAGTCGTACACCAGGGGCCCGCTTCGGTCCGGGGCCCGCCACGGAACATAAACCTTTCAGGAGGCGGACTCAACAGAGGTCAGGACCTCCAATCCAGGAGGTTCTTGAGATGTTAAAGGGGGTGACCACCATTTTGTGGAGAACAGTACATGATGGATGGCTGGGATCTGGGTGGAGAGGTTCTCACGGTCCGCTAGACCCCATTATTTCTGACGTTTGTGGGATCTTTCATGAGAACCTGTCTCACAGTTCTGGAACCACTCCAGTACATCTCCTTGGTTCCTCCCAAACTGTTTCCACAAATCTGTCATCGAGGTTCTCCATCTTCTCCCCCTGTGGTGGAGGTACTTACAGTTATGCTTCCTGAGGAACTCCTCTTTAATGATCCCGGATCATCTGGAACCCTGTGGAACCTCCATCATCTGTTCTGAGCCTCAGAGCAGTGAGAGTGTGAGTTCTGAAGCCATTGTGCTCCATATTCAGACGAGTGTGACGGAGGTGGAACTGTCTGCAGCGTGCCCCCCGGCTCTCGGTTCCCCGCCGCCGTTCACCGGCGCTATTTAAACACTAAAGAATTCTCTCTGCTCTCATTTCCCCGACTCCTCCTCCTCCTCCTCATCCTCATCCTCGTCCTGACAGTGGAGGCAGTGGTTCTTGACCTTGAGTGCGGGCGCCGAGTCAGCACGCCGTAAACCTGTGTGAAATGTTAAGGTGGTATTTTAATTGTTTAAGGCGGTTCTGTAATTTGGAATAATGGCGTGGCTCGTTTCATATCGGCTCGCAAACCACGGTCACGGCGCGAGAGAGAGTGAGAGAGAGAGAGAGAGAGAGCAGAACCCCGGAACCCCCCCCCCCCCTTCACACACACACACACACACTGATAACCACCATCAGCACCACAGCATAGCTCAGGGGTTTGTAGACCATTTGAATTCTTTTAATGTCCCTTTGTATTCTGTTTGTAGTCCTTTTGTAGTCCTTTTGCAGTCCGTTTGTAGTCCTTTTGTAGTCCTTTTATAGTCCTTTTGTAGTCCCTTTGTAGTCCTTTTGTAGTCTGTTTGTAGTCCTTTTACAGTCCTTTTGTAGTCTTCTTATAGTCCTTTTGTAGTCATTTTACAGTCCTTTTGTAGTCCGTTTGTAGTCCTTTTACGGTCCTTTTGTAGTCCTTTTACAGTCCGTTTGTAGTCCTCTTGTAGTCCTCTTATATTCCTTTTGTAGTCCTTTTGTAGTCCGTTTGTAGTCCTTTTACAGTCCTTTTGTAGTCTTTTTGTTGTCTGTTTGTAGTCCATTTACAGTCCTTTTGTAGTCAGTTTGTAGTCCTTTTGTAGTCCGTTTGTAGTCCTTTTACAGTCCTTTTGTAGTCCTTTTACAGTCCGTTTGTAGTCCTTTTGCAATCAGTTTGTAGTCCTTTTATAGTCCGTTTGTAGTCATTTTATAGTCCCTTTGTAGTCCTTTTGTAGTCCGTTTGTAGTCCTTTTGTAGTCCTTTTATAGTCCCTTTGTAGTCCTTCATAGTCCATTTGTAGTCCTTTTATAGTCCCTTTGTAGTCCTTTTGTAGTCCTTTTATAATCCCTTTGTAGTCCCTTTGTAGTCCTTTTGTAGTCCTTTTATAGTCCCTTTGTAGTCCTTTTGTAGTCCTTTTATAGTCCCTTTGTAGTCCATTTGTAGTCCCTTTGTAGTCCTTTTATATTCCCTTTGTAGTCCTTTTGTATTGTTTGTAGTCCTTTGTGTATTCCTGTTTGCAGTCAGTTTGTAGAGAACCCAGAGGAAACCCATGTGGGCTGCAACGTGGGGAGAATATTTTTAAACCCTGATAGTGATTCCAACCTGGATCCCCAGTCGCTGAGAGACAGGCGTGCACCACCCTATCACATTCAGTGGAGATTTAACATGTTCTCCTGTACATTCTGACCTTCGGGGTTCTAATAAATCAGGAGGTGCTTGTGGTTTGGGTGACCTCACCCTGACGAGGGCGATCCGAGGCGGTGTGGGGGGGCTCATGATGAGCTCGGCTCAGATTCTCAGCCAATCGGTTCGCTCTCGTTAACGCGTGGTTTTGATTAACGGCAGGAATAAATTGAAATCAGTGATATTTCTGCGTCTGTAATTATTTTTGCGAGTGAAGGACGGCGTGAAGAGCGCGGACTGAGTGATTACAAAAAGGCCCTCGCCGCCACCACACCGCCACCACCACCACCACCACCACCACCACGCCGCCGCCGCGCCGCCACACGGCTCCTCACGCTGTGAGGTTTTAGGAATAAAAAGACATTTATATCATTTAGCGACGCTCTTTTGCAGGATCTCCGTCAGCGAGGCTGCTCCATCGCTCAGCACGGCGCGCCGCGGGGCTCCGGCGCTGGAGGACAGTGGAAGACTGACAGAACAGGGTCTGGAACCATCAACCTTGGTTCTCAGATCGGTTCCACGTCTCAATAATCAACCACGCCTGTGTGTTTTATGGAAAGCAGATTCAGCCGAGTCAGTTCGGCTGGTAAATCAGTTCGAACGACTCACTAAAGAGTCATTTGTCAATGTAAACGAGTCGCTTGTTACGTGTGGCAATGGGTGGTTGTGCAGCGGTTGGTTATGAGGCGGTTGGTGGTGCAGCGGGTGGTGGTGCGGGGGCTGGTTGTGCGGCGGTTGGTTGTGCGGCGGTTGGTGGTACGGCGGCTGGTGGTGCAGTGGGTGGTGATGCAGTGAGCGATGGTACAGCGGGTGGTGGTGTAGCAGTTCATTGCGCAGTGGGTGGTGATGCAGCAGTGGATGGTGTTGCAGTGGGTGATGGTGCACTGGGTGGTGGTGTAGCAGGTATTGTTGCAGCGGGTGGTGGTGCATCGGTTCATGGTGCAGTGGGTGGTGTTGCAGCAGTGGGTGGTGGTGCACTGGGTGGTAGTTTAGCAGGTATTGTTGCAGCGGGTGGTGGTGCATCGGTTCATGGTGCAGTGGGTGGCGATGCAGCAGTGGGTGATGGTGCACTGGGTGGTGGTGTAGCAGGTATTGTTGCAGCGGGTGGTGGTGCATCGGTTCATGGTGCAGTGGGTGGTAGTTTAGCAGGTATTGTTGCAGCGGGTGGTGGTGCATCGGTTCATGGTGCAGTGGGTGGTGATGCAGCAGTGGGTGATGGTGCACTGGGTGGTGGTGTAGCAGGTATTGTTGCAGCGGGTGGTGGTGCATCGGTTCATGGTGCAGTGGGTGGTAGTTTAGCAGGTATTGTTGCAGCGGGTGGTGGTGCATCGGTTCATGGTGCAGTGGGTGGTGATGCAGCAGTGGGTGATGGTGCACTGGGTGGTGGTGTAGCAGGTATTGTTGCAGCGGGTGGTGGTGCATCGGTTCATGGTGCAGTGGGTGGTAGTTTAGCAGGTAATGTTGCAGCGGGTGGTGGTGCATCGGTTCATGGTGCAGTGGGTGGTGTTGCAGCAGTGGGTGGTGGTGCACTGGGTGGTGATTCAGTGAGTGATGGTGCGGTTGGTGGTGGAGCAGCGGGTGGTGGTGCAGCACAGGTCTGAACTCATAGTGAAAACAATGGGCCAAACGTAAAGGTGCGAGAACAGAAGCTTTGGAGAGAAGCGTTTGGTTCCCGTTCAGAGCAGGGAGGGTTCTTTTTCTCTGTAAGTTGGTATGTTCTCCCCGCGTCTATGTGGGTTTCCATTCCTTGCAAATTTGAAAAAAAACAAAC
This sequence comes from Corydoras sp. C115, assembly GCA_019802505.1. Lineage (NCBI taxonomy): Eukaryota > Metazoa > Chordata > Actinopteri > Siluriformes > Callichthyidae > Corydoras > Corydoras sp. C115. The sequence goes on from JAFMOC010000029.1 coordinate 601,275, forward strand.
ATTTTATATAAATATATTAAATTGCCCTCCGGAGGCGCTTTGGTTCCATCGGTACAATGCTTCCCCACTCCTCGCCCTATGAGTGCAGGGATAGGCTGCAGCTCGATGCGGTCGTGATCCACGGATCGCGGAACGTCGTGGAACCTCCGGCTGGATGCGTCTTTTCATTGCGTGCGTTTGAAAAGCCTCAGCCTCCTCGCCGTCGCGGCTTCCTGATAGACAGCGTGACACCGGAGCGCCGCGGCGCAGCGCCGCGTGCCAACGCGCCGGCTTTAGAAATAATCCGATGCCAGAGTCAGCGTGCCCTAATGAGCTGGCGGCCGATTCAGCTGCAGCTGCAGCTCCGACCCTGACGGCGAGGAACCGCTTTTGTTTGTGTTCTGTATCTACCTTTTTTGCCGTTCACGTGGAACAGGAAGTGGCAGCCGGCGCCGCCGCCACCGCCGCCTCCGAGCCACGCAGGGGGTCCTGGAGTCGCCTGAATGAGACGCATCGCGCTCATAATGCTGGAGTTATTTGCGGGTTTTTGGTTGGGTTCCCTGACGTTCGGATCTGATGTGGCTGCTGAGGCGCGAGCTCAATGATGCCCTCGCCTTGAGTACGCTGGGCTACCCATCGTGGCCGTATATGGCATACACTTTTCGTCCGTCCTCGCGTCCTCATCAGGAGACGACCCTCTGTCCGGTGGCTCCATTGAACACACACAGGTCGTCGTCCTGCACCCCCCCCCCATGCCGGATACGCCGCCAAACGGCCGTCTGTTCCTGGTATGAGGTGCGAGGCCCCGCGCGCTTCTTTGTTGTAAATATTTAAGAACCTTATCGGTGATGCACAAAGGTCCCGGGTGTCCCGGAGTTAGCTCGCAATTTTCCAGCCTAATTAAAAATTAATTAAGCCCCGGCCTGGCAGCCGGCTGGCAGAGGTGTGCGGCGCGGGACGGTGCGGTGCGGAACCACCATGATTTATTCACTCAATTACACCGTGAGCTGCCGCCGCCGCCGTCGCCTTCCAGAGTCGCTCTAATTGGCAGGTTCGGATGGTGCGCGTGTTCCGATGTGGCCGACACGATCTGCACGCCCCTGATCACCATCAGCACCACGTCAGCTGCCTTTAGAGGTGGGGGGGGGGGGTTCCCCATGCCCATCCCCATCCAGGGGAGAACGTTTCGGGCGCTGGGCAGATACACCCAGGACAGGGCGCCAATCTATCGCTGGATACACACTCACTCACACAAACATACTCTATATGGGGCAATTTGTTGCTCAGTTGACCTTGAATCCATGTTTTTGGACTGTGGGAGGAACCCGGAGGAAACCCACGCGGACACGGGGAGAACGTGGAAACTCCACTCAGATCAGGATTAGAACCTGGAAGCCCCAGCGCTGAGAGGAGAACATGCTAAACCACTAAGCCACTGTGAATCGTGCGGGTGGCGTGTGCCGGCACGTCTACGGCTGAAACTCGGGATCGCGGCCTGCGCCGGCCTGCGCCTCACTCGTTAATCATTCCGATAAAAAGCCGTCGCTGAGTGGACACCTCGCGGACTGATGGGATCCCGGCGGCGGCGGCGGGGGGGGTTTGGGGGGGTGGCGGGGGGGGTCGGCTGGATCACCGGTGGTTAATTAGTGGCAGCGCGCTTATCTCAGTCTGTCTCTCGCCCCGAGGACAGGAGCGATCTGATCCTCCACCTGACGAACCTTCAGCGTCTGGAAAGTACCGGGATAGACCTGTCTGCACAACATAGGAACACAAGTATTGGGACACCGATGTAGAACACATTCAGGACCTGAATAAGCTTGGCTTCATGGGGACACACATAAAATATATATATATATATATATATATATATATATATATATATATATATATATATATATATATATATGTATATATATATATATATGTGTGTATATATATATATATATATATATATATATATATATATATATATATACACACACACACATATATATATATATATATATATATATATATATGTTTTTATATATATATATGTATATATATAAATATATATATATATATATATATATATATAATGTGTGTGTATATATGTATATATATATATATATATATATATATATATATATATATATATATATATGTATGTGTATGTGTGTATATATAATATATATATATATATATATATATATATATATATATATATATATAAATATATATATATATATATAATATATATATATATATATATATAAATATATATATATATATATATATATATATATATATATATATATATATATATTTATGTGTGTGTATATATATATATATATAATGTGCATATACACATATATATATAATGTGTGTGTGTATATATGTGTATGTATGCATATATATATATATATATATATATATATATATATATATATATATATATATGTGTGTGTGTATATATATATATATGTATGTATATATATATATATATATATATATATATATATATATATGTATATATGTGTGTATATATATATATATATATATATATATATATATATATATATATATATATACACACACACACACACACACACACACACACAAATATATGTATATATATATATATATGTGTGTGTGTGTACATGTCTCCATGCATGTCTCAGTGTCTCTACTCTTCGTCTCGTTGGTGGAGGTTCAGGGTGGGTTCTGCTCCACTGGCGTTGCTCCACTTTGCGCTGGGAGTTAACATGTTCTCCTGCCAGTGCTGACTCGTTGGTTTTTCGTTCTGGACCGCGGTTCTGTTCCCGGCCGTGGCGGCGCAGATGGCACACGTGGGCATGAGAGAGAACGGAGACGTGAAAAAAGCAAACTAACAAAAGTATAAATAATGAAGTAAGCACGGCGGGTTCCGTGGGTTCCGCCGGTGACGTGGGAGAAGTCGGCGTGCAGCCGCCCGCCGCCCCTTTAATTAGCGCTCGTTATTCTGCTTTAGTTGCGACTTCTTGAGGAATATAAAGTTGCTGCGGTGTAACGAACGGCGCGAGTCCACCGGCGCAGAAACACAATCCAACGCCGGGCGCCATTATCCCGATTAATTGACTGTGATGGATCCGAAATGGCTGGTTATTATGGGCTGTTCCACGCTGATTACACAAGAAAGGTTACACTTCATCTGGAATTCCGCGCGTCCTCGGGGGCGATGCGACCTCCTCCCGGACCTCGCGTGGTCGACCGCGCCCGGTTTTTGGCGCTGTGTGGTTTTCGCTGTATACCCCCCCCCCCATCTTGCCTGGAGTGGCGCCAGCGCGGCGGTGTGTTTTCGCTGACGCCCGCGGCGTCCACAGGTGTGAACCCTGTTGGCGGATCGGATCGGCGCGCACCTGCCACCTGCGTGGAGACGGGGGCGGGACCAACGTGCGCCGGCGCGGAAATGTGGAGATGGATTTGAGGTTCTCCTCCGGAGCCGGAGCGCTTGGTGTCCGGAAGCGGACGCTGAGGGGGTCACATGATGCCTGCGTGACCAATGGGCTTCGAAAGTCAATTCCAATTGATTTCCCTGGCGCTGCTCACTGCACAGAACTGTGACGGGCCCTTCCCTAAACTATTGCTTTAATGTTGGAAGCGTACATGTCGTACACCCTGATGGAACCGACCTGTCCAAATGATCAGGATCAGAGTTCCAATTCCTTCCACGGCCACGGGTTTATAAAATCACGCAGTGAGGCTGTGGAGCGTTTTGACAAACATTTAACCGACGACTCCACCACCGCTCCAACTGACCCGCTCCGTAACCATGGTGACAGAATGGACTCCCATTTAAACCCTCTGATCATGTGACTGAGCCGACCCGTACCTGCAGGTTCTCTCTGTAGAACATCGTCAGGATCAGACCTTTCCTGAACGTGCTGCTCAGCTGTTAGTCCAGGCCCTCATCAAACTCCGACCCACCCATCATTTGGATGTTATTTCTTCGACCCAAACCCACTGCCGTGCACCCGAACCTGATGGTTGGGGGTCGGGGTTAGACCCCATCCCGGCCTCTGGGGTATTAAGAGTCAGGGGCCTGGCTCAGGGGCCCGCACGATTTTAATAGTTTCCCGTCATCAAAGAGGACCGCCTTCCGTCATTCCCGCTGCGCGTCCATCAACACCGACGCCCCGGACCGGCCCTCGGCGGCGAGGCCGGGTTCCGCGCCCCCCCCCCCTGTTCCCGCGGCGGAACCTCCACGCGGTGATAATAAAGTCCTTGTAAAACACACACGGCGCGCCGCGAAGCCGCCACTCTCCACATTTACATAATGGATAGCTCTCTGGCAGCGCATGCTAATTAACCTTCAATAGTCAGGAGCAGTGGACTGAAAACTTCCAAATGAAATATAAAATATCAGCCTCCTGACGAGGAGGAGGAGGAGGAGGAAGAGCGAGCGAGAGAGAGAGAGAGAGAGAGAGAGAGAGAGGAGGAGGAAAAGAGAGAAACAGATTGCTTCTGGAAACAGCATATGAATGCTGGAGCTTCCAGCTCGCTGAAGATTCGCGCGTGTGGGCCGACGCGCTGCGCATACCGTAACGCCACGGCCGGGCGGGCGGCGAGGAGGCGCGCGGCAGACGCGCCGGAGTCAGGCGAGCAGCAGGACCCAATCCATATGTGTGTGTGTATATGTATATAAATATATTTGTCTAACAGCTGTGTGTGTGTGTGTGTGTGTGTGTGTGTGGGGGCGGGTTCAGTTGAACGGCGCTCAGAGGTCCGCGCCGTTTGAAATTCAATGAGTTGGTTGGAGAACGCAGGCTGTCGGAGGTAAGTACACATGCGAGAGTCAGGAGTGACGGCTGATAAAAGCGCCTCCGCGTGGTTCCGCGTGGTGCCGCGCCGTGCCCATCGCTCGTTCTGACATTTGAGTCCTCTTCTTTTTTTTTTTTTTTTTTTTTTTTTTTTTAACGTTCCATTTTTTATTTATTTCAATTTTTTTTTTTACACCTCAGTATGAAAGCCCTCCACCCGACGCGGCGGTGGCGCCGACCTGATCGCGCCCGCTTTGATCCGCCGCCTAATTTGCTCTGATTTCAAAGTGACATGGGAGCGACGCTCCCGCGCGCTCGCCGCATTTCTAAAGACTTCTATCTTCTCGCGCCGGCCGCGCGTTCTCAAAAGACAGAATGGAACCGGCGTCTCCGCGGAGCGAGAGATGAATCGTTCAGAGGAACCGAGGGCCCGCCGTGGAACCGTCTGTTCTGAGGGTCCGCTTACGGATCCCACGCTTCCGCCGACGACCTTTCAACTGACGAGCGGCAGCGCCACCTCGCTTCAGTCAAACCACGCCGTGACGGGCCGCTCGTCCACCTCGCAGTGCCGGGGGACCCGGGTTCCATGTTCTCCCCGTGTCCACGTGGGTCACCTCTGGGTTCTCCGGTTTCCTCCCACAGTCCAAATAAAATATGGATTCAAGGTGAAACGGCTGCTCTCAATTGCTCCTATATAGTGAGTGAGTGTATGATGGATTGGTGCTGTGTTCTGGGTGGATCGTTCTCCCCTGGACGGGCATGGGGAACCCAAAGCCCCCCCCCACAACCCTAGTAGAGGATTAAGCAGAAGATCAGTTCCAGATCAATGACATCCTCAGGGCAACCGGCAGCGGAACTAAGCAACCCCAATGGTTCTTCGTTAACCTGATTAAAGGAAGTGTGTTGGTTCTCAGTGGGTTCTCAGTGGGCCGTACCACTCCATCTGGGGGGGTGGGGGGGTGAGCCTCCTCACTGTACAGAGCACAGGATTTAATCAAATACATTCGAAGCAATTACCATTTTCATTAGGAGGTTCCTCAGGGGTCTGTTTTAGGACCGCTGATGTTTTTCGCTCCGGAACGATTTGTTAGCGGAACCCATCATGATGTTTATTTAATAGTTTGTTGTTTTAACGACCCGACGGCCTAATGAGTCTGTATGAGCGATATGGCGGCTGATTGGGTCTACGGGCGAAAGTATGAGGACACGCCCCCTTCGGTGGGCGTGGAGACGAGCGTCCGTACACTTCTGTCCTGATGTTGATTTGATTTGATTGACATTTGTTTAGCTTTATAGACCCTCTCAGGTTCTCCAGATGTACCGTATCGGGGTGGGGGGGGGGGGGGGGGTGAGGGGGGGTTCAGAGGGCCATCGATTGAGACGCGGCACATCATAAATATGACATCCGGCTCTCGCTCTCTCTCTCTCTCTCTCTCTCTCTCTCTCTATCTCATGTATTTACTTACCGTCTCGCTCTCGATGTCAAAACATGAAATACTAAACACGCAGGTGATCGATCGGCCCCGAGGTCGCGTGCTCCGGCGGCGGCGGTGGTGGTGGTGGTGGTGGTGGTGTCGGATGCAGAGAAACGCGAGACCCTCCACGAGAACGTGGCTTTTATCTGAGACGTTCGGCATCGAGGGGAAGAACACGGCGCGACTCGTTAACACGGCACCGCCAATCAGCGGCGAGCGTTTCGGGGCGGATTTCGGACGTCTGCATCGGATCTGAGGAACACGAAGAATATTAGAACCAGCGTGCAAAACTGTAGGGAAGCTGGAAGCTCCTGGGTTCCTACGATATGTAGTTTTGCATGTTCTCCCCGATTCTGTGTGGGTCAGAAATGGGTCAAATGGTGATGTCAAGGAGCCATGAGTGTCTGGACGCATGGGAAACAGTTTGGGGAAGGCCCGTTTGAAGGTGCCAAAAGTGTCCTGATACCTTTGTCCATCTTGTGGGGGCTGTGGAACCTTGACACGGAACCTGTAACCTCGTAATGAAATGTTCCGAGGCGTTGTGTTCCTCAGTGCTCATACATATCCGAGATTCCGGGCTCCGGGCCAGCGGAACCTCGGCGGCGCTCTCTGTAGGGCTCCGGCGCTATTCCTGTTGTTTTATGGTCGTCATGGTCACGCGCTCGCCGCTCCGTGTGTTGTGGGTTCTGCTGACTCCATTCATCGCGACGGCGGGGAACCTGCTGATCATCAGCCGCACGCCAGCGAGCCAATCAGACCTGCAGAATTAAGCCACGCCCTCTTTTTATTTTATTTACTATATCACGACTCGATTGAGAGCGACATGGTGGTGTAGTGATTAGCATGTTCTCCTTTCTGGGGATCCAGGTTCTTACCCTGATCTGGGTGGAGTTTGGTACATGTAGAACCCCGCCGGACTGATGCTCGGCCACCCGAAGTCCTGCTCCGGAGACCAGAGCCGTCACCTTTTTCCGCCTCATTTCGTGACTTTTTTGCATTTCTTGCGACGGAACTCGGAACAACTCACGGAACTCGGGGCGGGTCTTAACGTCCCGTCTGTTTATGATTAAGAACCTGAGAGGCAGCTTCACTCCGAACGACAGAAATAGCCTTTAATCTGTCGCCTGGATGCGCACGCTCGGGCCACATGGCGACGGGATTGCGCCTCCAGATGGTTCTGTTCGCACCTCGGGTTCTCCCTCACCGTCAGTTTGGAGACGCGACCGTGAACTTCTGACCGTGAGACCTGTGGGTCGGAAAAACAGGGTCTGGAGGAGAAGCCGGGGGGAGGAGAGGGGGGATTTCAGCTGCCGTTGAGAAAATTAAAGTGGACTTAGCGGTGAACCCTGTGGAACACCTTTAATATGACCGAGTGGATCTGATGCAGCCGGCGCCGTTATCAGAGCCGTCCATACCATCCCAGACTCATATATACGTTCCGGCGTTATCCGTATGGCGTGGCCGAGATAGCGCGGCGCAGTGGGCTGCACCGGCGGGGTGGGGGGGGGGTTGTTTCCGACGTGTCGTGGATGAAGGAGAATGTGTAAGGGATAGACAAGGCTGCAAGGCAGGAGCGAGGTCCGGTCCACGGCAGAATATGAGAACCGAACGGAACGCAGGAGAACCGAGCGTCGTAGAGAGCGACGGGTAAACGAGGATAATTACAGAGCCGACGCCTCGTTTACACGACGAGCTCCTCCAGCCTGAAGAGTTCTGATCATGTGATCATCTGATCTGACCTCCACCCGAGACCACGTTCTGATATGTTCCGTTACAGAAGAACATTAGAACCTGTGAAGAAGAATGCCATTAAATAATGAGTCTCTCTCGCTCCAACCTTCCTCCCTCTCCTCTCTCTCCCCTCTCTCTCCTCTCTTCCTCCCCTCTCTCACTCCTCCCTCTCCTCTCTCTCTCTCTCACTCCTCCCTCTCCTCTCTCTCTCTCCCTCCTCTCTCTCGCTCCTCTCTCTCGCTCCCTCTCCTCTCTCTCTCTCCCCCTCTCTCTCTCTCTCTCGCTCCTCTCTCTCCTCTCTCTCTCTCCCCCTCTCTCTCTCTCTCTCTCTCTCTTGCTCCTCTCTCTCTCCCCCCCTCTCTCTCTCTCGCTCCTCTCTCGCTCCTCTCTCTCTCTCTCTCCCTCTCTCTCCCTCCCTCTCTCTCTCGCTCCTCTCTCTATCCCTTCTCTCTCTCTCTCTCTCTCTCTCTCTCTCTCTCTCTCTCTCTCGCTCCTCTCTCTCTCTCTCTCTCCTCTCTCTCTCTCTCGCTCCTCTCTCTCTCCCCTCTCTCTCGCTCCTCTCTCTCTCCTCTCTCTCGCTCCTCTCTCGCTCCTCTTTCTCTCCTCTCTCGCTCCTCTCTCTCTCCTCTCTCTCTCGCTCCTCTCTCTCTCTCTCTCTCCCCTCTCTCTCTCTCTCTCTCTCTCCTCTCTCTCGCTCCTCTCTCTCTCTCCTCTCTCTCTCCTCTCTCTCCTCTCTCTCTCTCCCCTCTCTCTCTCCTCTCTCGCTCCTCTCTCTCTTCTCTCTCTCGCTCCTCTCTCTCTCTCGCTCCTCTCTCTCTCTCTCCTCTCTCTCTCTCCCCTCTCTCTCTCCCCCCCCTCTCTCTCTCCTCTCTCTCGCTCCTCTCTCTCTCTGTCTCCCCTCTCTCTCGCTCTCTCTCTCTCCTCTCTCTCTCCTCTCTCTCTCTCCCCTCTCTCTCGCTCTCTCTCGCTCCTCTCTCTCGCTCCTCTCTCTCTCTCTCTGGTGGGTCATCTGTTGCTGCGGCGTTTCTGCTCTTCATCCTTTCATCCTCTTCCTCATTTCTGACACTGAGGAACAGCTCCAGCAGCTCCGAGGGTTCTAAGAAGAACATGAAGCGAACAGACATACCGTTAAGTATGTGGAGAAGCTACCAAACTACAGAGTGCATCACTGGTCCGTGGAGCTCAGGTGAGTTCTCTAATGGAGTTTTAGAACCCGACCGAACCCACTTACCCCGGTGACCAACCGCCTCCCCTCAGCACGCAGGCCTTGGAAATCCGGAACGAATCGGCTTTATTTGCTCACTGCTGCTATATTTAAAAACCGCCTCCCGCCGAACGTTGCTCATACGCCCGCGTTCGCGGCGGAACCCGGGCGGCGGATCCTCGGAGCGACTCCTAATTGATTCCGCCGCGGAACGTGTGAAAATAAATGTAGCACTCAGATAAATGAAGTTAGAGCAGCTCGAGTCGGGGGATTGTTTTCAATAAAAAACAATGTCGCCCGCCGGAGGGGACCCCGGGTTCTCCTGTTGGCCCTCGTATGGACGGGTTGAAGGTTCTTACTGCACTCTGATGGTGCGAGCGTCAGAGGTTGGATCTGTAGCGCGTGGTGGAGGTGGAGTCATGTTTTGGGTGGTGGAGCATCGGATTGCTTTCAGGGGCATGGCAGTGAGAACCCTAAAGACACGTGGAGGACATGCAGAGGTCACAGGACCTTCTTGCACTGCGCCACCATGCCGTGCCACCTGAACGTTTAAGCGTAAGAGGTTGGATCTGTAGCGTGTGGTGGAGGTGGAGTCATGTTATGGGTTCTCCGTTAAAGCGGATGGATATGAGGAGGTCTCTCAGTTCCAGCACAATGCGTGGTCATATTAAGGTGGTGGAGCATTGGATTGGTTTTAGGAACATGGCAGTGAGAACCCTAATGACACGTGGAGGACATACACTGTGCCACCGTTAAACCCCCTTGTTAAATGAGTTCCCTGGGGGGGGTGGGGTTACCCATGCCCATGCAGGGGAGAACGTTTCGGACGCTGGGCAGATACACCCAGGACAGGACGCCAATCCATCACTGGACAGACTCACTCACATACACATACACACTCTATATGGGGCAATTTGGAGAACTCAATTGAGTTGATCCATGTTTTTGGACTGTGGGAGGAACCCGGAGAACCCGGAGGAAACCCACGCGGACACGGGGAGAACATGCAAACTCCACCCAGCTTGGGATTCGAACCGGGAATCCCTAGCGCTGAGAGGAGAACATGCTAAACCACTAAGCCACCGTGGTGGTTTATATTACAGAAAGAAAATTTGCTGAATCAGCATCTCTGTCTGAAGCCGCGGGATGACGCGCTCCTCAGGCTTTAATCAGAGTGTTTGATGTCTATTAGGCGGGTCACAGCGTGGGGGGGTTGTGTGTGTGTGTGTGTGTGTGTGTATGTGTGTGTGTGTGTGTGTGTGTGTGAGTGTGTGTGTGTGTGTGAGTGTGTATGAGTGTGTGTGTGTGGGGGGGGGGGGGGGGTTCGGACTGTAACGCGCCGTGAGACGGGAACGCACGCGCGCGCTCGCCGTTTGCGCCGGGAACGCGGTCCGAGTCGAAGCCCCGCTTATGAATCAACCCCCCCCCCAAAAAAGGAAGGGGCACTAACAGCCGGGGCTGCCCAACTGTGCACTGAGCCGGGGCTAAACTGATCAGCCCCCCCTCCCCCCCTCCCCGCGCAGGCAGTGGTACAGTCCGCAGACGCTGATATAGCGCGGATGAGAGAGAGCGTCGTCTCCAAGATGCGCGCTCTGTCTGCGGGCGAGCGGGAGCGCAGAGGACGTCCGTCCTGACGCCGCCACCCCCTCCGTCCTCACCACGCGTCAATCGACGGCTGGATGCCCGGATAGAGCCGCCAGCTCGCGGGGGGAACAGCGCGCCGGGACCGGGACTCGGGGATTAGAAGTGCGGGGAGGATGGAGTGAGTGACCGCGGCATGGCGAGCGATCCGAACCCAGGTACGCATGCCGGGGGGACGCCGACATCACCGTCTGGGGGGGGGGGGGGCGTGGGGGGGCGCGGGGGGGTGGCGTGGGACGGCGGGGGGGGGTAGGACAGGTCACTCTGCCCCGCGCGCCGCCCCGCGCCGCGCACGCCGGGCTTTAATAACAGCTCTGGGTTTCGGAACGGACTCCGCGTCGGGGGAGGGTGGTGGAGGTGGAGGTGGTGGTGCTGATGCTGATGGAGGTGGTGGTGGTGCTGATGGAGGAAGGGGGTGTCCTCCGCAATAGATGAGGGATGCAGATGAGTTGTCGCTCGGATGAGCCGCTGGAACTTGTGCACGCCTCGGTGAGTCGGCTGCAGGTCGGAGTCGGAGTCGGATGATGCTGAGGGACGGGATAGGACCTACAGAGGACTGCCCGACGGGTCGGCTGATTAAAATAAAGTGCACACCGTCGGTCCGCTTTGTGAGAACCGACACGGATAAAAAGACGGAAAAAAGGAGTCGATACTGAAATTTGATTCTAATTCACGCGAATAGGCTTTGATTTCATTCTATTATTATATCAGACTGTAGACTCTATAACACCCACTGTCTATAAATAAAGGATTAACTTAAACCATGGTTTAGTTACCATTAAAGTTATTATTATTATATTTATTATTATTATTATTATTATTATTATTATTATTATTATTATTTTTTTTATTATTATTATTATGTTTTCTCCTGTTCAGCGTAATTATTCCAACAAAGTGAGGTTCATAGGGACACTACAACACTTCATCCACTACATTTGGGATGAATTAGAACTGCGATGGTGAGTCAGGCCTCCTTGTCTTGTCTCAGGATAACCACACACACACACACACACACACACACACACACACACATTCCAAAATCTTGTCGAAACCCCTTTCAGAGGAGTGGAAGCTGTTACAACCGCAGAAGGTGGAACCACCTTAAAGCGACGCATCCCAGAGACTCCAATGGGCGTAAGGGATCGGTGTCCCAATACTTTTGTCTCGTCTTTCAATCCGTTTGGGCTCCAGATTGCAGAACCGAGCGGCGAGACGTCGGCGTGTCCTGTTCAGGCGGTTGATTCCGGATTAAAATAATAATTATGGATGATTAATTAAGTGGAGTCTCCCTGGACGCCCATCCCGGTGAGATGCGGACACCTCGGTGCGATTCATCGTGCTCGTCATCAGGTCCATCACTTCGTCGTACGGCGCGCAAACGAAGCGTAATTAATCTTAATTAACGGGATCCTTCAGAGACTGATGGAGGTTAGTGAGGTCACGGCGTGCGTGGATACGCGGGAGGTGGCGGCCGACGGAGACGATGACACTTCGGCATTGGGTTGGAATGCAGGCTGTGATTAAGTTTAGACACTGTTACATTTGATTACATTTACATTCATTCATTCATTCATTATCTTCCTTTTTTATACTCTATTAGGGTCGCGATGGGGTTCCCCATGCCCATCCAGGGGAGAACGTCTCGGGCGCTGGGCAGATAGACCCAGGACAGGGGGGAAATCTATCACTGGGCTACATTCATATTTAAAAACGAATTAAAGGGGAAGTTTAGTAGATGCTCAGGTCCTCCCGTCCACCAGGGGGCCTCATACATTTATAGGTGGGGTTTTCTTTTTAATCTCAGAACTAGATGATGAATAAAAGGTGAGACACATCGTTAGAAATGCCGAGCGGAACTTCAAAGGTTTGAAGCGTTATTAGTTGATTGATCTTCAGGTGTTTGATTGATTTTTTTGAAGTTCTAAAGTTCTGATGTTCATGCACACCGCCCGCTGAAGCACTTCCGGTTCTCTGATCCTATCCCGGCCCTCTGAGCTCTCTTGTGGCATTCGGTGCAAACGCTGACTCGGAACGTAGAGCGATCGCATCAAAGGCCGATGATCAAAGGTCACTGTGATGACACGTCTGTGATGTCACGCCCGTCCCCTCCCCATGTTCCGGCGCGTCTCGGCGTCCCGTGGCGTCGGTTCCGTCCCTCTTGATCCGGTCTCTGTTCTGTTTGCGCTCGGTGCGGCTCCCTCTGCAGGGTGGTGGCGCTGCGGCGCGTCGGCTCGTTAAACCGCTCCACCCGTTTATTATGCGTTTTAACGCTGAGCTGTCATTTTCGTGTGATGTCCGTGAGAACCGTACTCCCTCATTCTGCATGGTTCCCGGAACAGGAACTCCAAAGGGTTCCTTATAATGGAGTTCTAAGCTTTCTCAGCCCTACTGCGGGTGCTGCGGGTACACGGGCACCTCTGAGAACCACGAAAAGGTTCCTTTCAGAGCTAACATTATGAGCGGTGTTTGGTATGTTCTCCTCCTGGTTTCATTTCGTCCTCTCCGGCACCCGTCTGTCTGACATCCACCCGTTCTCCTGCTGGGAGTTCCACCCTGGGTCTCCACCCTGCATGGTTCCCGGAACAGGAACTCCAAAGGGTTCCTTATAATGGAGTTCTAAGCTTTCTCATCCCTGCTGCGGGTGCTGCGGGTACACGGACACCTCTGAGAACCACGAAAAGGTTCCTTTCAGAGCTAACATTATGAGCGGTGTTTGGTATGTTCTCCTCCTGGTTTCATTTCGTCCTCTCCGGCACCCGTCTGTCTGACATCCACCCGTTCTCTTGCTGGGAGTTCCACCCTGGGTCTCCATCAGCGAGGCCGCGGCCAATCCGTTCTCTGTTCTGTTTGCGGCTCCCTCTGCAGGGCGGTGGCGCTGTGGCCCGCGTCGGCTCGTTAAACCTCTCCACCCGTTTGTTTATGCGTTTTAACGCTAAGCTGTCATTTTCGTATGGGGTCCATGAGAACCGTACTCCGCCGTGTGCCGTTCTCCATCACCTTCATTCTGCATGGTTCCCGGAACAGGAACTCAAAAGGTTCCTTATAATGGAGTTCTAAGCTTTCTCAGCCCTACTGCGGGTGCTGCGGGTACACGGGCACCTCTGAGAACCACGAAAAGGCTCCTTTCAGCGCTTACATTACGAGTGGTGTTTGGTATGTTCTCCTCCTGGTTTCATTTTGGCCTCTCCGGCACCCGTCTGTCTGACATCCACCCGTTCTCCTGCTGGGAGTTCCACCCTGGGTCTCTGTCAGCGAGGCCGCGGCCAATCCGTTCTCTGTTCTGTTTGCGGCTCCCTCTGCAGGGCGGTGGCGCTGTGGCCCGCGTCGGCTCGTTAAACCTCTCCACCCGTTTGTTTATGCGTATGGGGTCCATGAGAACCGTACTCCGCCGTGTGCCGTTCTCCATCACCTTCATTCTGCATGGTTCCCGGAACAGGAACTCCAAAAGGTTCCTTATAATGGAGTTCTAAGCTTTCTCAGCCCTACTGTGGGTGCTGCGGGTACACGGGCACCTCTGAGAACCACGAAAAGGTTCCTTTCAGCGCTAACATTACGAGTGGTGTTTGGTATGTTCTCCTGGTTTCATTTTGGCCTCTCCGGCACCCGTCTGTCTGACATCCACCCGTTCTCCTGCTGGGAGTTCCACCCTGGGTCTCCACCCTGCATGCTTCCCGGAACAGGAACTCCAAAAGGTTCCTTATAATGGAGTTCTAAGCTTTCTCATCCCTGCTGCGGGTGCTGCGGGTACACGGGCACCTTTGAGAACCAAGAAAAGGTTCCTTTCAGGGCTAACATTACGAGTGATGTTTGGTATGTTCTCCTCCTGGTTTCATTTCGGCCTCTCTGGCACCCGTCTGTCTGACATCCACCCGTTCTCCTGCTGGGAGTTCCACTCTGGGTCTCCGTCAGCGCGGCCGCGGTTGCATCGGTATGCTGTGATGGTTCCTGCGGTCGGTTCCGCGTTCTCTGGTTGGTATTCCGTTCAGACTCGGCTTCTGTTTGTTTGTTTCTATTTTTTATGCGGCTCTTGCCCTCGGTGCATCCTCCTCTGTTGCCTTGACTCTCGCCGTGGACGCCGCCGACTCGTGGATTTTCCCAAATAAACAAACCTTCGCCGACCCGCCGCCCGTGAGTTCCTCATCTGAAGCCGCCGCCGCCGCCGCGGCGATCCGACGAGGGCTGATCCCAGACCTGTCTGAGCATCAGGTATCAGACTGCGCTTTGTTTTTCCAAAGCTGCAGCTGGAGCTTTAAAAGAAATAACAACATGCGTCTCAACTCCCGTTCTGTCTGCGTTTATGCTGATGTCACGCCGATGTCACGCTGATGTCACGCTGATGTCACGCTGATGTCACGCTGATGTCATGCTGACATACTGCTGCCACAAAAACACGACCTCATGTTGATGTTTACATATTAAATATTCATGAGATTGGGCGGCACTGTGGCTCAGTGGTTGGCAGGTTCTCCTCTCAGCGCTGAGATTCAGGTTCGTATCCCGATCTGGGAGTTTGCATGTTCTCCCCGTGTCCGTGTGGGTTTCCTCCAGGTTCTCTGGGTTTCCTCCCACAGTCCAAAAACGTGGATTCAAGGTCAATTGAATGCTCCAAATTGCCCCTATATGGTGTGTGTGTGTGTGTGTGTTCCCAGCGCCTGAAATGTTCTCCCATGGATGGGCTTGGGGAACCCCCCCCCGACCACGACCCTAGTAGTAGCAATAAAGCAGAAGATAATGAATGAATGAATATTCATGAGATCAAAGCACGTTTCTGCGTTAACCTGCAGAACGTCACAGAACCACATGAATGAATGAATGAATGAATGAATATTCATGAGATCAAAGCACGTTCCTGCGTTAACCTGCAGAACGTCACAGAACCACAGCTGCTCTGTGTGGACTTAACAGTTTGGGGAAGGCCCCATTCGGTAGAGGACAGCCTGGTCAATAAGGGGCATGGTGGATGAAATGAGGCGCTTCACCTCAACTCCACCCGAGGATTGATCCACTGAGCCGACGAGGAGCCTCCACGCCCTGAAATTTTGCAGGTTCCCCCGTCGTTCGGTTCATGTTCTCTAAGTACATATTTGTGCTGATTGGCTGGGGAGCCGCACCCCTGCCGCTCCTGATGATGCACGCGGCGCCCCCCGTCTGCACTCAGCTGAATTAATGGTGGCTGATAAAAAGCGAAGCAATCTGTTGTTGCTATTTGTGATTAATAGATGAGCATCTGCGCTCGCCAACCGCTCGCCACCACCTCCTCGTCCACGCTCCGTCCGCTCAGCGCTCCAGCTTGTTAAATGAAATCTGGCATATGTGGCACCGCCGTAATGGATAGGCCCCGATGCGGTGGTGGTGGTGGTGCGCGCCATGGAAACGGTAACCACGCAGATGAGGCCTCTGAATTCTGAAACATCCGGCGAGTTGTTTTTAATCCGGCGCGCTCGTCATCCCGTTACTCAGTCATCTGATCGGAACCCCCCTCAGAGCGGCTGGATTCAGGTGGTGGATGGCTTTACCAGCTTTTGCTCGCGTGCCGTTCGGACCGCCTCTGTCCCGGGTTCAGCTCCACGCCGTGGCACGTTTGTTAAGATACACGGCGCGCTCGACTCGACGGTGCCCCCGCTGGACGGGAGGTGCAAATGCAGTGGAGATGCAGCCACGTGATTGGTTCAGTAAACATTTACATTTACATTTGGTCATTTATCAGACGCTTTTATCCAAAGCGACTTACAAGGCGAGCACAGGGTTAATCACAACATCCCTGGAGCAATGAGGGTTAAGGGCCTTGCTCAAGGACCCACATTGGTAACTTTAATGGACCTGGGATTTGAACCCCCAACCTTCAGATCGATAGCCCAACACCCTAACCACTGAGCTAACACGCCCCAAAAGTAAAGACGTTACTAATCAGATAGCGTGCCTGGATAGGCTTAATTATAGGTATATACAGCTACAACCAATTTAGTATCTCCAATTCGTCTAGTAGCCTGTTTTTTTGGTCACGATGTGAGCCTTTGCAGACATAAGGAGAACATACCAATTCCACACAGGATCCTGTATAGGGTATACGGATCCTGAAAGGTCACTTGACTTCTGTCTGCTCTTCTGCATCAGTTTCCGCAGGATAATCGCGGCTGCCGCCCATCCCCTGGCCCCACCTCTACCTTTAAGGGGCGGAAAACACGAAGGGCCCGACATTCCCCTGAGAACCGGCAGATGTAAACTTTGGGGGACGTCCCCTCGGGATGCCGTTTTAATCAAGTTTAGGGAAGGCTCGCCGCCGTGGTCAGTACGCTCTGCGGATCTTCCGACGCCCGTTCACCCCGTTCTCCGTCCACGCCCGCGCCACCCGTTTCCCCACGCCGCTGGGTAACGGTCCTCCCGTCTCTGTTGCTAAGCAGTCGATCTGCATCCGATCCGGTCGGTCCCGCCTTCGCTGCCCACTCGGTTCTCCGCGCGGAGACGGTGCCGCGGAGAAAGATCCCGAGGTGCGCGGAGGTTACCGCTACGCTTGTTTCCTAATCTCCGAAAATACCGCATTATATACGGCGTGTGTTCACCCCTGAGCCCCGGCGGTGCCCGCGTGCCCGCCAGGTGTGATTAATGCTGGCAACTTTCATCATCTCCCGCACACGCGCTCCTCGCCGATGAATTATTGAGCACCGAGTCGGCGGGAAAGCGGCGAGCGGCGGCGCGTCCCCCCGGCGGTTCTCTCTCCTCTCGCCGAGGCCGAGCAATAAGATCCTGATTTTTGTGTATTTTTTTTTTGTGACCCCCCCCTCCCCCCTGCATTATTGATGCCTCCTCATTTTAGCACCGTTCCTCGTGGCGGCCGTGTTGATTTGTACTCGGCGGCCTTGGACTCGCGGCTCCGCCGACGCCGCCGCGCCGAGTCGAGCGAACACCGGCGTGCGATGCCGCTGCCCGCCGGCGGTGTTCCGTACTGTTTTCAGACACGGCCGCGTCTCCTCCGTTCCGTCCGCCGTTTACCGTCCGTGCGCTTTGACCCCTCCTCGCCGCGGAAAGCCCCTCTGGGATGTTTTGAGGTTCTCTGAGGCTCGGGATCGTTAGCATCTCAGGAACGCAGAGCGGGTTCTCCACAAACGGCTCTGTTTGTCTCTTAAAAAGGACGAAAGCCGTAAACGTGGCGCTGGGTTCCGTCGGCCGGAATGAATCAGTCCCTTAATGCAGACGACTCCCGCAGCGGCGCGATTCCTCAGCTTTATGGTTATTGCACGATAAATTGTTCTGGCGGTAAACACCTCGTAACGAGGAGCGCGAGGACGTCCGGCGTGAACTCCCGACTCGGACCGCCGCGGCCACAGTGATGCAATCCAGCTGCAAGCAGAGTGAGGTGGAGTGAGGCAAAGCAAGACAGAGTGAGGTGGAGTTGGGCAAAGCAAGGCAGAGTGAGGCAGAGTGAAGCAAATCAAGGCAGAGTGAGGTGGAGTGAGGCAAAGCAAGACAGAGTGAGGTGGAGTTAGGCAAAGCAAGACAGAGTGAGGTGGAGTTAGGCAAAGCAAGACAGAGTAAGGTGGAGTGAGGCAAAGCAAGACAGAGTGAGGTGGAGTGAGGCAAAGCAAGACAGAGTGAGGTGGAGTTAGGCAAAGCAAGACAGAGTAAGGTGGAGTGAGGCAAAGCAAGACAGAGTGAGGTGGAGTGAGGCAAAGCAAGGCAGAGTGAGGTGGAGGTGGAGTAAGCCAGAGTGAGGCAAAGCAAGGCAGAGTGAGGTGGAGTGAGGCAAAGGAAGATAGTAAGGTGGAATGAGGCAAAGCAAGGCAGAGTGAGGTGGAGTGAGGCAAAGCAAGACAGTGAGGTGGAGTGAGGCAAAGCAAGACAGTGAGGTGGAGTTAGGCAAAGCAAGGCAGAGTGAGGTGGAGTGAGGCCAAGGAAGGCATAGTGAGGTGGAGCCAGGTGGAGGTGGAGTGAGGCAGAGTGAGGTGGAGTGAGGCAAAGCAAGACAGAGTGAGGCAGAGTGAGGCAAAGCAAGGCAGAGTGAGGTGGAGCGAGGTGGAGGTGGAGTGAGGCAAAGCAAGGCAGAGCGAGGTGGAGTGAGGCAAAGCAAGACAGAGTGAGGCAAAGCAAGGCAGAGTGAGGTGGAGTGAGGTGGAGGTGAAGTGAGGCAGAGCGAGGTGGAGTGAGGTGGAGTGAGGCAAAGCACGACAGAGTGAGGCAGAGTGAGGCAAAGCAAGGCAGAGTGAGGCAAAGCAAGGCGGAGTGAGGGAGAGCGAGGTGGAGTGAGGCAAAGCACGACAGAGTGAGGTGGAGTGAAACAGAGTGAAGCAAAGTGAGGTAGAGTGATGCAGACTGAGGCAGAGTGAGGCAGAGTGAGGCAGAGCAAGGCAGACTGAGGTGGAGTGAGGTGGAGGTCGAGTGAGGCAAAGCAAGGCAGAGCAATGCGGAGTGAGGTGGAGTGAGGTGAAGTGAGGCGGAGTCCAAGCGCATCTATAAGAGCGTCCATGAGGTCAGACACCGATGTTTACGGTCCGGTGTTTATTTAAACATCATCATGAGGCTGCACCAATCAGCTGGGAGGAGGGGGGGGGGTCGTCCGGAGGCTTTGGGCGGTTGCCGTGGCGGCGGTTGTTAGAATGCGGCAGAGGCTGCCGGCTGGAATCATCATCATCATCATCATCATCATCATCATCATCGTCGTCGTCTCTAATGGAGATGAGATGGATTGCTTAGCGGCGCGGTGGCGGCGGTCCGCATTCATTTTAAAGATGGCGTAATCGCGCTTTAACGCTCGCACCGCCGCCGCGCCGTTTGACGGGATTAACCCGGATACGCCGGACGCCGGGGCGGCTCCTGAATAATCGCTCGGCGGAGCGACTCGGACCCCGCAGATTAGACTCCACGCGCTGCATGGAGTTCTATTTTAAGCGAGAGGAACCCTCCACCCCCCCCCACCACGGACCCGCGTTCCTGTAAGACAAACGAGCAAAATAAAAGCAAGAGTGTGGAACCCGGAGCGCAGATGCAATAAGGGTGATTATCACGGCCTGCTGAGGAACCTGGAACTGTTCTCTAAACGCTTCCGTAATGAACGAATAAATAAGAGGTGATTAAAAAAGAGCCAACGCCGTAACTGCGCGCATTATTGGACGATTCACCGCGGCGCTCTCGGGAGGGCGACCCGCGGCGCTCTGTCATTTTCGGGTTACGGAGACTCCCGTTCAATAAACAGCCACCGAGCTCGTCCCCCGACGAAGTGCCGGCATCCGCTCGCGACCCGAGACCAAGCGACTGCCAACGAGGTCGCCGGTCCATCGCAGTGGAGACGCCGAGGAGCTGCTAGATCGTCAATCTATGGGCAAAGAGCTAGGAACACCTGGGGAGAACATACTAAACATTCTGCAAACCCCCCCCCCCACAACAAATATACCTTCCTACACAGGACGGGTGGGGCACCTTGGTTCCCCCTGTTGCCTCTTTCAGGATTTACATCTTCAATCCAACTCAAATTAATTTACTATGTGTATAGAGTGCACTATACAGACCTACAGGGGAGAACATGCAAAACATTCTGCAACCCCCACAGCAAATATACCACCAGAAACGGGACAGGGGGGTACATTTGTACATTTTGTACTGCTGGCTGCTGGTGCCTCACTCAGGGCGAAGAAGACGTCATTGGCTAAGGAGCTGAGGGATCCTCAATCCAACTTAAAATAATTTACGATGGGTGTACCAACCTGGGGAGAACATGCAAAACATCCTGCAACCTCCAAGACGAAATGTACCACTTGATAGAGGGTGGGGCGGGGGGGCACCTCTTTGAGGACCAGGACGACTTACATCTTCAATCCAACTCAAATTAATTTACTATGGGTGTAGTGCTATTGAGGCCTGGGGAGAACATGCAGAACATTCTGCAAGACAGAACCAGGGAGACCATGATGGACTCTGAGTGGAACACACGGTGCTCCATTGTTCTGGTGTCGGCGCTACGCCTTTGATCGCCGTCCGTCAGCGGCGCCGTGCGGATTGCGGCGGACGGCGCTGGCTGTTCCGTCGTTCTTTTGATTCCCGTAATTGGGCGTTGCGTTCGGGGACGCGGGGCGCGGCTCCATCCGTCACTGCCCGTTTCATTGGGATGCTGATGCTTATCGGTGTAATGTATGTGTGTACGAGCGCGTTTGCATAATTGGATTCCGCGCATGCACCACCTGACAGTTTGCGGTTCCGTGATAAGCCACCTCGCTAATCAAAGCGCCGCGTTCTCGCTCGCATTACGGATTCCTGACGCTCGGCGCGGTGCTTCCTCCTGAATGTTAACGCCCAACGCCGCCAGACTCTGTACTCCGGGGTTCTAACCTCGCGGCTCACCGGTCGCCCTCAAACCACAGCGGGGGTTTGGTATGTTCTCCTCGCCGGATTCCAAAAGCAATATTTTCGGCCTTCGGAGTATCCCG